>CM032160.1:5474675-5748211 GCA_018901935.1 Pugionium cornutum | reverse complement strand
TTAGCATCGATATGGTTGTAGATTTTTCTGACGAAGTAACAAACTAATTTTATATGTTTATTTTGTTCGTAGTATTGGATTTTTAGTTCCAAATTGTTATTTCAATAACGTAGACACAAAAAACTTTGACAAAATAACATTTATTGGTTTTAGCAACATACATATGTTGTTATTCATAAGTGTTTGATAATACAGCAAAGATGGAGATAGAATTATTTATCCATTAGTTAGAAAAATCTAACTAGGGAAATACATGGTCGTCGAAATGGCTTCCATTTCGACTTGAACTATCAACGCATCATTCACAAGGAAACCCCTTGATGAGTCTTTGAGATCAACCAAAGAGATAAACTCATTGGAACCCCAACCTCGACGTCCATATCCTGGAGCACCGTACCATTTATCGACTGCCAAAAGAAAACAAAAATGGTCAAAACTCAATGCGAATGTGTCCATATATATAGATATGATATGCTTACGTGGTCTTTCCATGTTATTGAGTTGGATTTGGTCAATAATTCGAAGCTTGGCTCGAACATATATCTTCTCATATGGTCTTAGTTCCTCGTTCTCAACAAGGACAAGATACATCGACAAGGCTTTTCCCTTACCGGTGGCACGACCACGTGGATACAATTGTAGCTTCCTGATCATCATCATCATCATCATACAGTTAATACTTGCTAATGCACTAAGATTGATTTCTGTTTTTAACATTTTAGACTCACCAAAGTCGTATTCCAATGGGGAACACATCTGAAATGTAAACATCTTCGTGCAACGTGGAGAATCTAGGAAGCGTCCAAGTGTATCTTGGGTTATCGAACTTCTTAGTGACAGAGAAAAGTTCTGACATTTTATAGAGTGCGGGAATGCTCACATCAACACCAAACTCACAGTGATGATTATCTCCATCGTAAAGGTACCCATTTTTCGAGTCTTTAAATGTATCAACTGGGAGGACCTTGGAGAATCCCCACATCGTTTTGAAAACATTGAATCGCCAAAGATTGGTATCTTCAATAACACAACAAAGATTGATCGGAATTACTTACTAACTATTTAAGACAAAATCTATCCTGTTTATAAAGATATTAGCAACCTGAGATGGTGAAGTACTTCCTCTCGTTATTGTTGAAGATGTAAAACCTGAGATCTGCGTAAACATCTTTATGTGCTTCCGCGAAAGTCGAATTGTCTATAGTTACGTAAAGTGAAAGATACCCTGAACCGCCATCCGCCTTGTTCCCGTTGGGATACACAACAAGAGTCCTGTATAAATTGATTTTTTCGTATATTAGATATGATTTTTTAGATCGGATAAAGATCAAAATCACACACTTACCAGTTGTATCCACCAACCGTAAAAGGACGAGATTGGTATCTCTGTGTGATTGACGTAAGGAGAATGTCGAAAGATTCCATCTTCATATTGTAGGAAGATGGTGGACGATCTCTCATACCAGTCACTGTAGTTGAAGCTGAGCCTTCATAATCACGTGATGAGATCTCTTGATCTTTATATAAGTAATGTGCTTCTTCCTTGTTTGGCTCTGGTGCTGCTACATTCTCCACTGTTTTGCATTTGAAAAACAATATAATAATAATAATTAAAAAAACATAGGAGAATGTCATAATGTATTATAATAGACAGTGCAGATGCAGAATCTAAAAGATACAGATGGATATTTGATTAAATCTTAAGAACAAAAAGATTAAAAAAATAACATACGCTGCAGATTTGTGTTGGAGTCATCGGTGAACTGTCGTATGAAGGAATGAGCAGACGCAGATGAGATGAAGAGACAAAACAAGAAGTAAGCAAGAGAAATGTTGTTTCTGTAGAGACTTGTCATCTTTTAGAGACACTCGTGAGACTTTGGTTTGATTGGCTATACATTTATAATCCGATCAATATTTATAGCCACGGATCGCTCCAACAGTACAACATATTCGTACAAAAATTGTTACAAGGTGAAATCGAAATTTTGTTAATCAATCGTAAACATCATTACTGGCAAATTGGAGATGTTATACAAATGTTTATTTCCTCTATGCTCTTATGTGGAAACATTAATTTATATGATATTAAATTTAACATAGTTTATATATATATTAAAATTAAAAAATTATTATTATTTATTCCTTTATTATTTTCAAAATATTAATATAATAAATATATTTAATCATAATTTAAATATGTAAATAGAATTTTTTTTATTATAAATCGTTAAAATAAAAAATATAAATATATATTATGATTTATATGATATTAAATCCGGAGGGAATAATTCATTTTATCTTAACGTGTCCTTTTTTTTTTGCTTAACCAATTTTGAGTACCACAAAATATTAATTGTTAAAAAAAACAAATATATATTATCAGGAGGGAAAATTTATTCTAAAATAAAAAAGATATTTGACACAAACTGATTATAGTGCAAATTATTGGAATGATTTCATTTTATCTTGTCGTGCCCTTTTTTGCATGACCAATTTCAAGTACCACAAAATATTGTTTAAAAAAAACAAATCACATGTTGTAAAGGTGAATAATAAAGTATTAGATTCATACTCACACCATGTTTGGGGAAAAATATTCATAAATTATATTTTATTAGTAAATATAAATTAAATATTTATATAATTTTAACTTTTATTTAAAATTAATTTTAATATTAGTTTTGTATATACAAATTAAGAAAAGAAAAAGAATTATTTTTTACGAATTTAATAGTATTTTTTTTCTTAGCTTAATAAAATATATTAATTCTCTAACCAAATTAATAACAATGATATATTTGTAATTATTCTAATAAGTTAAACTCATTTATATATTTATTTAAAATTTATTGTAATTATTTTGTTAATAACACGTCAAAATAAGATTATTTTATTAAAATATTTTTCAAATAATATATTAGAGATTACGATAGTAATTTAAATATATTTATATTTATTTGAAATTATTTATAAATTAACGTATAAAAAATTGAAAGAAATAAAAATTATTGTTTTTGCAAATGTAATAATATTTTTTGGTTCGTTGAATAAATTATATTTATTATCTAACCAAATTAATATCAGTGGTATGTATTGTAATTATTCTAGTAAGTTAAACCCTTTTATATATTTAAGTTGAAACTCGATGTGGTGTTGACACGTCAGCATGATATTTTTGTTATTAACACGTAGGGTAAGGTTAATTTGTTAAAAAGTTTTTCAAATAATATATTAGAGATAGATTTAAAAAAATAGTGATTCAGTTGAATAATAATTTTAAATTGTATAATAACTAACTTATTTAAACTATATAACATAAAAAATAAAATCAAACAAAATGTAAAGAGTGTAATGGAAAGTGTGGGGAGACGTGCGCGTGTACTAAGTATGAATCCAATAATTGAAAATCTGGTGGGGGCATCTTTGGGCTCAGATATTTTGTTCCCTTTGGTTGCATTCACACTTCGAAGATGCCTATGAAAGTGCTGTGTTCACACTACACTTCACTCCGATCTACATTTCTAAATTTTTACTTGTTATTAATATTATGTTCATATGTTATTAACAAAAAATTAATGTGTTATCACTCTAATTAATTTTAAATAAATATAAAAATAATTTTAAATTAAGAATAATTACGATATATATAATTATTATTAATTTATTAAAAAATCAATATATTTATTAAAATAATAAAAAATATTATTAAATTCATAAAAAATCATTTATTTTCCTTTAGTTTATATATAAAAATAATTTTAAATAAAATTTAAATTATATAAATATTTATTTTATATTTAATAATAAATAATATTATATAATTTACAAATATTTTTCCCATACAAAACATCCATATATATATCTAGTAATGCGATTATAAATCACATTTAGTGGTCATACCAAAAATAAATAAACAAAACATATGATTTACAGTTTAGTAATTCTGCTGTTCTCACTAACAATTAAGTAATCAAATTTCAACTTAGGTTTGTTATATTAGTGATTCAACCAATATTTATGTATGTTTGTTTGTCGCATATGTCGTCCAAAAATATGTATTTTCACTATGACAACATAATGTTTTCTAACATAGTACCATAATCTATCGAAAGTTTTTAAAATAAAAATCGACCACTTTCCGACTGATCAAGATATTCATCGGAATCTTAAAATTGCCGCTTCTAAATCAGAACAAAATATTCTAAAAGTGAAAAAACTTATATATAAACAAAATACACCGAAAATAGAAATTAAACATTTGGGTTATATATCCACGAACTGGCGTGAGGAGGATGGGAGCGGCGTGAGGAGGCTGGACTCGATGGAGGTATCGATGGCGGCCAGGGGTGAAACTAGGTGATAAATAGGTAGGACATGTGTCTCTTATTAATTTATTTAAATATCTTAGGTTTTTTTGTTTTTTTTTAATTAGTAAAATGATTTATAAAAAATACATTTGATTTAGATATTGTTTCTAATGTACCTCATTCTAAATAAATTTTTGGTAGGACAGCTTCGGCAACTGCTTTAGCGTCGGGTGTGGCGTGTGACAAAGATCGGTTCGATGGAAGTTTTGAGGGCAGTGTGAGGAGGCTGGTTCCTCTGTGATATCGACTACCCAAAAAAATTAGATTCGCATGAGGTATCAACGACAATTTTTCAATTAAAAAGGAATTTTTTTAGGTGGAAATATGTAAGATTGTAGGGCTAATTATTTATTTGTGTATTAACTTTTTTAGGTGGAAATATATAAGATTGTAGGGCTAATTATTTATTTGTGTATTAACTTTTTTAGGTGGAAATATATAAGATTGTAGGACTAATTATTTATTTGTATATTAACTTTTTTAGGTGGAAATATATAAGATTGTAGGGCTAATTATTTATTTGTGTATTAACTTTTTAGTTAGTTTTAAAAACTGTAACTTTTTCTATTTGTGCAAGCTTGTAAAAATTTTAATTTTAATTTTAATTTTGGTTTGGTCAAATTTCCAATTTATTCACTATTTTCTATAAATTTTCCAAACCTTGAACACTAAAAAAATTACAAATCTAAACGTTAGCCTTATCTCACGATACCTTAAACCTAATATGAATTTTGTAAACAAAGCTAAACTAGTAAAATTTATAACATTTAACAACAAAAACTATCAAACATTGAAACCGATTATATATAAATTATCAAGCTTAATATAAATTTGACATAAATTTTATTTATTTTGCTACACATATGGATTTTGTTAATAACCAAGAAATTTATGACATATTTGATGAATTTTTAGGTTGAATTAGTTGTATTCAGTGAGATGAAATTTAAATATATTAACATAGATTTATTTGTATTATGATTATGAATCTAATTTTAGTTTAAAATAGTTTTTCTAATATTAAATTTAAATTTAAATATTTGCAAAGCAGAATTTTGAAAATTTTAAATGTTTATAAGGAGATATCAAGAATCTGATTTGTATTTGTTTTTACAAAGAATACTTTTTCAAAATTTTGTCTTTCCATAAAACATACTTTATATTAAAAATTACAGAATAATTAAAAAATAAAATTTAATTGATATTTATCTGACATAAAAATGATTTTGTAATTTTTATATTAAATGATTTTTAGCAAATAATTTTAAAAATTTTATATTTGTATTTACACTCTAATTTTGAACTACTCTGAATATTTCTCTTTAAATAAAACACCATCAAAATATTTAAAAGAAAAATAACTAGAAAAGGTAAAAGAGGATGAGAATGGAAAGTATGGAGAGGCGAGCGCGAGCGCGAGCGCGTGAATTAAGTATGCTACATAAATCGAATAATTGAAAATGTGAGTAGTGGCATTGATTCTCTTGTCCTTTTTTGTTAATGGTTCCATAATACATTTCATAATTTATTCGATGTGGTGTGTTTTTTTCGTGTAAAAAGACAAAAAAGTACTGTTTCCTTTGGTTGCATTTCACAATTTGAAGCTGCCTCCCAAAATGCCGTGTTCACACTTCACTTCACTCCACTCCACTCCACTCAGGTTCCTTTCTAGGCTCGGCTCCATCCACGTTTCTAAATTTGTAGTTGTTCTATTCAAATAATGCGTTTATAAATCAAACATAGTTGTGATGCTATTACCAATCGTAATCAAACATTTGAGTCGGAATTTTTTGCGAATAGTAAAATCATACGTTCGAATTTAAACTATCATTCTCCCCAGCAAATAAAGCTTGTATTATTAGGTTTTCCAATTCAGAAGCAATTACTTTTAAACTCCAATTCGGAAGAATTGTTAGAATGCTATTTTCTACAATGTGGGTAATTGATAATTGTGAAAAAATTACATATAATAAAATATAAAATATCGATACAAAAATTAGGAAAAGACTGGATTTGCAGAGGGGAGACACTCTTTCCTTAATTCTGAAAACGCCCCGTAGTGTGACGGTTACATGGCGTTCTGAATCCCAGGATACAACTGCAACTATTCTGTCTTGCACAACTCAAGAACAGAATCCAACGAACGCTTTTCTATGTTGTACTCTCAGACTCAACATGTGAGTGATTTTTATGTATATTTTTTACACTTTAGAATGAGAAAACCAAAGGTTTATTTTCCTTTTTCTCTTTTCATTTTCCATCATTCATTTTCATCATTCTCAACCATTTTTCTTAATGATCAATATATGAGATTATAAAGAGGTTACTCTATTTTAATGAGAATTATTTTCCACTAAAAATCATTATGATTTTTATGTTACAAATGTTACAAAACAATAAACCAAATTAATTTGGTTGTAATTTGTAACTTAACTCAATAAGGAGATGTTGAATTTGACTTAGTCAACAAATAACAAATGAGGTTTGAACCAAACCACAATAAAAATTATACCGATCATTGGTTCATTTGCTAAATTCTGAAAACTCAAACTTGAGTTCGGTTATCTCCTTCCAATAATACACCAAAGTATATCCAAAATTTTGAATTTTGTAACAGTTTCTCCGCTTGATATACAAGAGAGATTTCACCTCTAAATTATAATATGGGACAAATTACATTTATTCATTTTATGCTTATCAAGCAACCCACTTTAAATATTTACTTCTCATTCAAACGAACTTTGGTTTTACCGTCTTCTTTAGAAAACTCACCGGAAAGTGATCGACAGTCATTTTTGTAAAACCAAATTCCAACAATCCCATACATGAATAGAAATGACTCTAAACACGTGACGACTCGATAGACTTAACTAACTATTTGGACAAGACTCGACAAGACTAGACAGAAAGACTTTCGAGAGTACAAACGAAAAATCTACTGTATATGAGTTGGTAGCATTTTTCAGCCTTGAACCAATCATTGTTAATAGCTATCGGATTTACTCGACCAGAAGGTGAACATGATGTCTTGAACCCTCTAGGCTTTTATGTAAACCGAGACAATAACTATAACACAATTTTTTTTTTCATAGAACTAGGTTCTCTATTGTGTTCATTTTGGCCGTGAACATGCCAGGTCAATCATGAGTGAACTTGGAGAATATAGCATTTCCTTCATCCTCCTAGAAACGGCCCCATTTCACACTCACAAGGTGATTTACCATTAGCTTTATTTTAAGGAGTATCCTGTAGTACTCCACTTATATCTCAAAGCTATGGTCTCAAATCATTAAAACCAATGCTTATCCTACACACATACAGGAAGCACTGTGCATCATTCTAGGAACTGGGTAGAGACGTAAGTCTCACAGTGCTCTTTCCGATTCCGTTTGACTTAGTTGTCCCTTTGAACCTTCATCTTGGGATCTCTAGTCACGTAGGTAGGGCTAACATCAAACTTCATCTTAAATCATAGACTTTAAACTCATTCCTATTGATGATTTTACAATTTAATCTCATGAAACCTTTAATTTTTGGATCTTAGGTTGTCATTCAATTAGATATAATCTATTGAGATTACACCATTTGAGATTAATTTTATAATAGTTTATTTTTTCTTAAAAAATGATTAAACCACTATATACAATCTATTTTTTAGTTAGATTATGACTATTTAAAAGGTTGTACTACAACTTTTATAGACACCTCCACACTTTTAGGTATTTGTACGAACGTACTTTACCTTCTAAAGTTCATATGACATGTTGTCAATAACTTTATGTGGTAAGCAACGCTTCCCTCATATTTTCTGATACAACTCAGAGTAATGCAATTTTGCATTCCTCATTTTTTTTTCTATGAGTTTGAGATTTTTTTTTATCCCATAACTCCATTTGATTCGAATAGTCACAAAAATGTTTTTTGATAAATAATATTATTTATTCAAAATAACGCATTATTTTTCATCAGAGATATTTTCCTTTATCACATATAACTATTTTCATAGTTTTCTCAAGTTAGTTTTATTTTCCAACTTTTTTTCCGCTTTAATTTTTTTTTTAAAGTCATATTCATGCGTCTCAACAAATCTATACATCTATTAAAATAGATATTAATTTTGCTAGACATGCAAAAAATTTTTGACATATCACACTTGTGATATTTTCCACTAAACTTCTTTTAAGCATTTCGCTTGTGAAGTAAGTGATGATTTTTAGAGGAATCGTTTTAAACATTAATGATATAGTCACATGTGACAGACCACTACCAATACGAAATTGGTGCGTCTACTCACAAGACTCATGATCAATATTACCTCTAAATCAATAGGATTTGGACATTAAGATAAATATCAAAATTCCATTCGTATTGCTAACAAAGTCATTAGTAGTAGACCGCTCCCAATTTGGGGTATCGACTCACTATACTTGTTGCCATCATAAAACGTTATTATTAACGTTTTATTTTATTGATACTTTTTTTGTGTTTGCACAATTACAAATCCAAAAAAGTATATTGAGAGTGAACAAAGAATTATCGTACATCCAAATTCTTGTTCTTATAACATAAACACTTCACAAAATTATCAGTTTTCGTTAGTCTAATAAACATAACAAAATTTTCAGAATTAAGATTGATAATTATTGTAATTATAATCTTAAGACTAACAAATTTTTCAGAATTAAGATTGATAGAATTAGTTCTGAGACTAACGAAAATTTTCAGAATTAAGATTAATATAATAATTCTGAGACTAACAAAAATTTTCAAAATTAAGATTGATAATTATTGTAATTATAATCTTAAGACTAACAAATTTTTCAGAATTAAGATTGTTATAATAATTCTGAGACTAACAAAATTTTCAGAATTAAGATTGATAGAACGCTATTTTCTACATTGTGGGCAACTGATAATTGTGAAGAAATTACATATAATAAAATATAAAATACCGATACAAGAATTAGGAAAAGACTGGATTTGCAGAGGGAAGACACTCTTTCCTTAATTCTGTAAACGCCCTGTAGTGTGACGGTTGCATGGCGTTCTGAATCCCAGGATACAACTGTAACTATTCTGTCTTGCACAACTCAAGAACAGAATCTAACGAACGCTTTTCTATGTTGTACTCTCAGACTCAACATGTGAGTGATTTTTATGTGTATTTTTTACACTTTAGAATGAGAAAACCAAAGGTTTATTTTCCTTTTTCTCTTTTCATTTTCTATCATTCATTTTCATCATTCTCAACCATTTTTCTTAATGATCAATATATGAGATTATAAAGAGGTTACTCTATTTTTAATGAGAATTATTTTCCACTAAAAATCATTATGATTTTTATGTTACAAATGTTACAAAACAATAAACCAAATTAATTTGGTTGTAATTTGTAACTTAACTCAATAAGGAGATGTTGAATTTGACTTAGTCAACAAATAACAAATGAGGTTTGAACCAAACCACAATAAAAATTGTACCGAATCATTGGTTCATTTGCTAAATTCTGAAAACTCAAATTTGAGTTCGGTTATCTCCTTCCACTAATACACCAAAGTGTATCCAAAATTTTGAATTTTGTAACAGTTTCTCCGCTTGATATACAAGAGAGATTTCACCTCTAAATTATAATGTGGGACAAATTACATTTATTCATTTTATGCTTATCATGCAACCCACTTTAAATATTTATTTCTCATTCAAACGAACTTTGGTTTTACCGTCTTCTTTAGAAAACTCACCGGAAAGTGATCGACAGTCATTTTTGTAAAACCGAATTCCAAAAATCCCATACATGAATAGAAATGACTCTAAACACGTGACGACTCGATAGACTTAACTAACTATTTGGACAAGACTCGACAAGACTAGACAGAAAGACTTTCGAGAGTACAAACGAAAAATCTACTGTATATGAGTTGGTAGCATTTTTTAGCCTTGAACCAATCATTTATAATAGCTATCGGATTTACTCGACCAGAAGGTGAACATGATGTCTTGAACCCTCTAGGCTTTTATGTAAACCGAGACAATAACTATAACACAATTTTTTTTCATAGAACTAGGTTCTCTATTGTGTTCATTTTGGCCGTGAACATGCCTGGTCAATCATGAGTGAACTTGGAGAATATAGCATTTCCTTCATCCTCCTAAAAACGGCCCCATTTCACACTCACAAGGTGATTTACCATTAGCTTTATTTTAAGGAGTATCCTGTAGTACTCCACTTATATCTCAAAGCTATGGTCTCAAATCATTAAAAGCAATGCTTATCCTACACACATACAGGAAGCACTGTGCATCATCCTAGGAACTGGGTAGAGACGTAAGTCTCACAGTGCTCTTTCCGATTCCGTTTGACTTAGTTGTCCCTTTGAACCTTCATCTTGGGATCTCCAGTCACGTAGGTAGGGCTAACATCAAACTTCATCTTAAATCATAGAATTTAAACCCATTCCTATTGATGATTTTACAATTTAATCTCATGAAACATTTAATTTTTGGATCTTAGGTTGTCATTCAATTAGATATAATCTATTGAGATTACACCATTTGAGATTAATTTTATAATAGTTTATTTTTTCTTAAAAAATGATTAAACCACTATATACAATCTATTTTTTAGTTAGATTATGACTATTTAAAAGGTTGTACTACAACTTTTGTAGACACCTCCACACTTTTAGGTATTTGTACGAACGTACTTTACCTTCTAAAGTTCATATGACATGTTGTCAATAACTTTATGTGGTAAGCAACGCTTCCCTCATATTTTCTGATACAACTCAAAGTAATGCAATTTTGCATTCCTCATTTTTTTTCTATGAGTTTGAGATTTTTTTTTATCCCATAACTCCATTTGATTCGAATAGTCACAGAAATGTTTTTTGATAAATAATATTATTTATTCAAAATAACGCATTATTTTTCATCAAAGATATTTTCCTTTATCACATATAACTATTTTCATAGTTTTCTCAAGTTAGTTTTATTTTCCAACTTTTTTTCCGCTTTAATTTTTTTTTAAAGTCATATTCATGCGTCTCAACAAATCTATACATCTATTAAAATAGATATTAATTTTGCTAGACATGCAAAAAAATTTTGACATATCACACTTGTGATATTTTCCACTAAACTTCTTTTAAGCATTTTGCTTGTGAAGTAAGTGATGATTTTTAGAGGAATCGTTTTAAACATTAATGACATAGTCACATGTGACAGACCACTACCAATACGAAATTGGTGCGTCGACTCACAAGACTCATGATCAATATTACCTCTAAATCAATAGGATTTGGACATTAAGATAAATATCAAAATTCCATTCGTATTGCTAACAAAGTCATTAGTAGTAGACCGCTCCCAATTTGGGGTATCGACTCACTATACTTGTTGTCATCATAAAACGTTATTATTAACGTTTTATTTTATTGATACTTTTTTTGTGTTTGCACAATTGCAAACCCAAAAAAGTATATTGAGAGTGAACAAAGAATTATCGTACATCCAAATTCTTGTTCTTATAACATAAACACTTTACAAAATTATCAGTTTCGTTAGTCTAATAAACATAACAAAATTTTCAGAATTAAGATTGATAATTATTGTAATTATAATCTAAGACTAACAAATTTTTCAGAATTAAGATTGATAGAATTAGTTCTGAGACTAACGAAAATTTTCAGAATTAAGATTAATATAATAATTCTGAGACTAACAAAAATTTTCAGAATTAAGATTGATAATTATTGTAATTATAATCTTAAGACTAACAAATTTTTCAGAATTAAGATTGTTATAATAATTCTGAGACTAACAAAATTTTCAGAATTAAGATTGATAGAACGTTATTTTCTACATTGTGGGCAACTGATAATTGTGAAGAAATTACATATAATAAAATATAAAATACCGATACAAGAATTAGGAAAAAAATGGATTTGCAGAGGGGAGACACTCTTTTCTTAATTCTGTAAACGCCCCGTAGTGTGACGGTTGCATGGCGTTCTGAATCCCAGGATACAACTGCAACTATTCTATCTTGCACAACTCAAGAACAGAATCTAACGAACGCTTTTCTATGTTGTACTCTTAGACTCAACATGTGAGTGATTTTTATGTGTATTTTTTACACTTTAGAATGAGAAAACCAAAGGTTTATTTTCCTTTTTCTCTTTTCATTTTCCATCATTCATTTTCATCATTCTCAACCATTTTTCTTAATGATCAATATATGAGATTATAAAGAGGTTACTCTATTTTTAATGAGAATTATTTTCCACTAAAAATCATTATGATTTTTATGTTACAAATGTTACAAAACAATAAACCAAATTAATTTGGTTGTAATTTGTAACTTAACTCAATAAGAAGATGTTGAATTTGACTTAGTCAACAAATAACAAATGAGGTTTGAACCAAACCACAAAAAAAATTGTACCGATCATTGGTTTATTTGCTAAATTCTGAAAACTCAAACTTGAGTTCGGTTATCTCCTTCCACTAATACACCAAAGTGTATCCAAAATTTTGAATTTTGTAACAGTTTCTCCGCTTGATATACAAGAGAGATTTCACCTCTAAATTATAATGTGAGACAAATTACATTTATTCATTTTATGCTTATCAAGCAATCCACTTTAAATACTAATTTCTCATTCAAACGAACTTTTAAACGCATTGTTGTACCTCACCTCTCGGATTAGAATTTATTGGCTCTCGGATTAGAATTTATTGGACAAACTTAAATGTTAAATTTAAATGACAATAAAAATAGTTTGAATGGTTTTATTAATTTTATTAATAAAAAAAATAGGTGATAAATAGGTGGGACATGTGCCTCTTATTAATTTATTTAAATATCTTAAGTTTTTTTGTTTTTTTTGAATTAGTAAAATGATTTATAAAAAATACATTTGATTTAGATATTATTTCTAATGTACCCCATTCTAAATAAATTTTTATATATATATAAAACATATCTGTAGGGTCACTGAAATATTTTTCTAGGAAAATTTATTCTAAAATGAAAAAGATATTTGACACAAACTGATTATAGTGCAAATTATTGGAATGATTTCATTTTATCTTGTCGTGCCCTTTTTTGCATGACCAATTCAAGTACCACAAAATATTAATTGTTAAAAAAAACAAATCATATGTTGTTAAGGTGAATAATAAAGTATAGGTTTGAAAAAATAGTGATTCAGTTGAATAATAATTTTAAATTGTATAATAACTAACTTATTTAAACTATATAACATAAAAAATAAAATCAAACAAAAGGTAAGAGTGTAATGGAAAGTATGGGGAGACGCGCGTGTATTAAGTATGAATCCAATAATTGAAAATCTGGTGGGGGCATCTTTGGGCTCAGATATTTTGTTCCCTTTGGTTGCATTCACACTTCGAAGATGCCTATGAAAGTGCTGTGTTCACACTACACTTCACTCGGCTTCAGCTCGGCTCGATCTACATTTCTAAATTTTTACTTGTTATTAACCTTATCATAACCTATTATTAACCAAAATATCATTGTAACTTATTATTACCACAATAAATTTTTAATAAATATAAAAATAGATTTAAATTATTAAAATAATTATGATATATATTTTTATTAATTTGGTTAAAAAATTTATATGAGAAATACCCTATATTAGCAATAAATTAGATTTTAGTGACAAATATAGCACTTAATATAAAAATTTACTAATAGCATTTTGACCAATCAAAAAAGATTTTATTATCCTCCAATTAAAACAAATAGCTAAAAACCTAAGTTATTTAGAATAAAATGGTTATGTATCAATTAACTATCACATCATATTCACACTCTTTGTTTTACACATATGTCCAAGGTTCGATCTCCTTGAGCTGATATAAGTTTTTATATTTTAATTGAACAGAAGAATATATATTAAACAAAGGGATTTATGCCGATTGACTACTGTAGTGTATTGGTTACACATCTTCTTGTTAGAATTAATAGTGCATGGTTTGATCTCTCTCATTACATTTTTCAATTTTTTTTCTTTCATTTTATTATTTTATTTAAATAATATTTTCTTAATATTAAGAACTCTTTACTGAATTTAGGTTATTAATCACAGTTTATGCATAATTTAGGAATACTTTATGCAAATTTAGGAATTATATCTTATGTTTTAGGAATTTCTTCCTAAAACGTGAAACTGCATAAGATTAATTATCATCAGCAAGAAGTGTTTATCCAAAAAACATGAACAAAAGTGTTTATCAACATTCAACAATCACAAATACAAGTTATAAACGAAAATTAAGTATTGAGACTTTTCTTTTAATAGCGTCCAATTCCTAAATTTTGTTATTTAAACTAAAGACAGATATATATATATACTAAAAAAAATAGTTATATGTTGATTACTTGTAGTAGTGTATTGGTTACACACTCCTTCTATTTTAAAGTGCACCAAGTTCGACCCCCCCTCCTCCAGCTCATATTATTTTGCTATTTAAACTAAAAATAGATATATATATATATATATATATATATATATATATATATATATATATAGAGTAAACAAAATAGTTATATGTCAATCAGTTACAGTAGTTAACTCTCTCTTTTATAAATAGGTCTAAGGTTCAATCCATGTTGAGTTAATAAAATTTTTTTGCACAATATTAGGTTAAGTTATTTTAGTCTTTTTCACTTTTAAAAAAATGCTATTTGTAGAAGTTTAGGTTTGAGATTCTAATTTAGTCACTAAAACATTATTTAGTGCTAAATTAGTCAATTGCCTAACTTATATATTTTATTAAACCAAAAAAAAATTAAATTTGTAAAAAATAATTAAATTTTCTTTTAATTTATATATACAAAAATTATAATTAAAACTCATTTTAATTAAAAGTTAAATTATATAAATATATAATTTATATTTAATAATAAACAATATTATGTATCTAGTAATGCGATTATAAATCACATTTAGTGGGCATCCCAAAAAATTTCTAAATTTTTACTTGTTATTAATATTATGTTCATATGTTATTAACAAAAAATTAACGTGTTATCACTCTAATTAATTTTAAATAAATATAAAATAATTTTAAAAAAATATAAATAATTTTAAATTAATAGAATAATTATGATATATATAAATTTTATTAATTTGATTAGAAAATCAATATATTTTATTAAAATAATAAAAAATATTATTAAATTCGTAAAAATAATTTATTTTCCTTTAGTTTATATATAAAAATTATTATTAAAAATAATTTTAAATAAAAGTTAAATTATATAAATATTTATTTTATATTTAATAATAAACAATATTATATAATTTACAAATATTTTTCCCATACAAAACATGCATACATATCTAGTAATGCGATTATAAATCACATTTAGTGATCATGCCAAAAATAAATAAACAAAATATATGATTTACAGTTTAGTAGGGAATTCTGCTGTTCTCACTAACAATTAAATAATCAAATTTCAACTTAGATTTGTTATATTAGTGATTCAACCAATATTTAGGTATGTTTCTTTGTCGCATATGTCTGTCCAAAAATATGTATTTTCACTATGACAACATAATGTTTTCTAATATAGTAACATACCATAATCTATCGAAAGTTTTTAAAATAAAAATCGACCACTTTCCGACTGATCAGAATATTCGTCGGAGTCCTAAAACTTGTCGCCCTAATTGACGGGTTTTCGACGGATCTCCGCGGACCGCCATAATTTTTTTAAGGGGCATTTGCAAAAATGACCTAAAATTTGTCTTCAATTGCAAGTTTGACAATTTACACATTTTTTGCATAACTAACTTTCTATCCCTGTTTTATCCTTCAACAATAACTTTATTTACAACTTTGCCATTAACTTAAAAAAAAAAAATAACACAAAGACCATTATGACCAAATTTTTCAAAAATATTACGAAAATGCCATCTTCTTCATTGCACACAACCACCATTGTCGTGGTTGTTAGGAACTCTTAATTCCATCGACACACCCACCTTTATACCTCTATTCCTTCATCAAATCTCATTCATCTCAACCTCTTTCATTTTCTCTCTCATTTTCTTCCAATTTCTCTCTTCACTCTACATTCAAAAGCTTCCAACTTTGCAAACATTCATCATTATCCGTTAAATCAAGCTTCTGGGAGTTTATATCGGTCATCATTTAAGTCATGTAGCTCAAAAACCAAGATCGAAGGTTAGTTTATGTGTTTTGCTTTCGGTTATTTTTTCAGTTCATATAGTTACGAGAAGTCTGCTTTGTAAATATATTACAAAACAGACTTCTCTAACAGACTTCTCGAAGTCTTCTTTGTAAATATATTACAAAGCAGACTTCTCGAAGAAGTCTGCTTTGATAGGAATAAACGTCGCAGACTGCGAGAAGTCTGCTTTGTCGAGAAAAACGTTTTATTCCTATCAAAGCAGACTTCTCCAAAAAATCTGCGACGTTTATTCTGATCAAAGCAGACTTCTCAGAGAAATCTGCTTCGATAGGAATAAAAATTGCTTTGGAGAGAAAAACATTTTATTCCTATCAAAGCAGACTTCTTCGAGAAGTCTGCTTTGGCGAGAAAAATAATTTATTCCTGCCAGAGCAGACTTCTCCAAGAAGTCTGCGACGTTTATTCCGATCAAAGCAGACTTCTCCGAGAAGTCTCCTTTGATCGGAATAAAAATTGCTTTGGAGAGAAAAATATTTTATTCTTATCAAAGCAGACTTCTCCGAGAAGTCTGCTTTGGTGAGAAAAATATTTTATTCCTATCAAAGCAGACTTCTCCGAGAAGTCTGCTTTAATCGGAATAAACGTCGTAGACTTCTCGGAGAAGTCTGCTTTGATAGGAATAAAAATTACTTTGGCGAGAAAAACAGTTTATTCCTATCAAAGCAAACTTCTCCGAGAAGTCTGCGACGTTTATTCCGATCAAAGTAGACTTCTTCGAGAAGTCTGCTTTAAAAGGAATAAAAAGTTTTTCTCGCCAAAGCAGACTTCTCCGAGAAGTCTACTTCAGTGAAAAAATTTAGTATGTGTACAATGATCTAATAAAATTCATTAATTTTTACCGCAGATAATGGTCCAAATCGTTGTTGTTTGTGGGGAGTGGAGTATTACAGATACTTGGAATTTTTCTGTGGATAATATAAGAGGAGGAAAAATGTTTGTAATTGAGGATGATTACAAACATCAAGAACTTGTCGAAATGATACAAGATGATTTCGGATTCGATAGACAATTTGATGTGTTGGAGATAAGTTATGTTCTACCACCAGCGTTGTTAGATCAAATGCCGTGCGATACTCCTTCTATGAAAGTAACAAATGATAGACAAGTTCGAAACTTGGTTGAGTTATGCAAAAATCATGTTATACGTCTTTGTGTCTCTGTGAAGCGTGAAAATAATTTGTCTGAGGGTGATGATGTCTCTGAGGATGATGAAGATTTAGTTGAAGATGATAAAGTTTACTACGATGGTGAGGATTACAGTCTTTACGGTAAATTGAAAAATGAAGATAGTGATGAAGATGATAATAAATGTAGTTTTAGTGTTGAGGATCTCAAAAAAGGAAGTTGCGATCAACGACAAAGGTTAACTCTAGGATGTGTTGAAAATATATATGTGAACCAAAGTTTTCCTTGCAAGGCTGATTTGGTATCACATTTGCGTAGGATGTCGATTATACAACAATTCGGTTTCAAGGTTTATAAGTCATCGAAGCAGTTGTATGTGATAATATGTCGCGTCAAAGATTGCGCATGAAAGGTTCGAGCTGCAGTCAAATCTTGTGAATCTAACACGTTTTGGGTGATGAAGTATGTGCAAGATCATACATGTTCAGTAACGGACATGTTGAATGGCCATAACCAAAGTACTCCAAGATACATTGCTCAGATGTTTATGGAGCGAGTTGGAATAATTGATGGAATTACTCCAAAACACATCAAAAACTCAATGAAGGTAATGTTTGGTATTTCTATGGATTATACGACTGCATACCGATCATTAATATATGCTCAAGAATTGGTAAGGGGAACAACCAAAGATGGATATGACAAATTACCTGCATATTTGCAATCCATTCAAAAAACCAATCCGGGTACGATTACTGCTATTGAACTCGATGAGCATAGAAGATTTAAATATTTGTTCATCGCATATGGAGCCTCGATTGTTGGATTTGAATATCTCCGAAGAGTTGTTGTGGTTGATGGGTCCCATCTCACTGGAAAGTACAAAGGTGTTTTGCTTGTGGCAACTGCACAAGATGGCAATTTTCAGACATATCCACTTGTTTTCGGGATTGTTGATTTTGAGAATTATGATTCGTGGGAATGGTTTTTCACAAAACTTCGTTGTTGTATATCAGATGAAAATCCGTTGGTTATAGTTTCCGATAGACATAAATCCATAATGAAGGCATGCGCTCGTGCTTTTCTGCAAGCACAACAAGGAATATGTTATTATCATCTTCAAAATAACATAATCACGAAGTTCAGGGGAAGACATTTATAATACTTGGTGAAAGGTGCTGCATACGCATTTACGATGACAGAGTTTAACCATTACATGGATGAAATTCGAAAAGTGAACAGTAACCTTGTAGATTACTTAGACAAAGCTGACGTACGTCTTTGGTCACGAGTTTATTTCACAAGAGAGACATATAACATAAAGACAAGCAATATTGCAGAATCTATCAATTCTGCCTTGAAAGGAGCACGTGGATTTCCTATTTCGTATTTGCTTGAGTACATACGGGAAAAGCTTGGGAGGTGGTTTTGTAAAACACGTGAAGACGCTATGAAACTAGAAACGCTGCACTCTCGAGGAGTTGAATATTTGTTGGCCATACGTTCACACGATGCACTTAAGCTAAAGGTGCAACGCATTGATAGTTGGGAGTTTTATGTGACAAGAGGTTCGCGAGATTGTGTTGTTGACTTGCAAAATCATAAGTGTGGGTGTCGTGTGTTTGACATTGAAAAAATACCATGAGAACATGCTATTGCAGCTGCGATGACGATTGATATGCATGTATCTACGATGGTATCTCCGTTCTACACGAGAAATTACTTGTACGCGGCATATGCGCATAATAGTTATCCAAAAAAATAATGAACTGCAAGTTGTTTCCGAAGCAAGATGTCTTCCGCCGTTTGTCCGACATCTTCTTGGCCGACGGAAAAAGTCTAGGTACCAAGCGTTTCTTGAACTTGCGTTGAAAAAAGGAGCGAAGCCAAGAAAAACGCACAAACAATACACTTGCTCAAAATGCAAACAACCCGGCCATAATCGATTGAATTGTGTAAGTCTAGTTTTATTATTGTTGAGGAGACTAACATTTTCCTTTATTTTTGTTTTGAAATATTTTTGTTTTGCGTAGCATGCACAATGTGGTGAAAACTAAAGTAAGGAGTTGACTGCAAAGCATTCTGTCGAGAAGTCTGCAAAAAAGACTTCCGAAAAGTCTGTAGCAAGGTTTGCCGATATAAGAATGTATTTTATGAAACATGGACACAATAATTTCAATTTCAATTAGTTAGAAGGCACAATGTCATCGATGGCACCATCCTGCACCATAATTACAACATATACATTCTACACAACAACTTCATACAACTATTTATGCATAATACTAAGTCATACTACTAAGTCATATTACACATCACCCATAAATATCAAGCAGATTATACGACCTTTCCTCTGTCCCACATTGATTAGTCTCATCGAATATCTCGGCAGCTAACTTCTCTCTAATAGCTTTCATGTTTGTATCACATAAGGCACTAGGAAATGGCAATCCAAGCGCATGACACTCAATGTACTTCAGCGTAAACACCCCACAGTCTCCACTCTTGCTGTTCTGAGGAACTCCATGACCTTTAATGCGTTCATGTGTGTATTCATCGCATGGATATTTACCTTTCTCGTGCTTAAGGGATAACTCATTCAAAAGAGTTGGAAGCATCTGAGCAAATGGCTTCACAGCCGCGGATATACGATCATCGATCATGTGATTGATGTCGCTGTCCCATATTACGATGTGACGCATCGGTATTGATATCCACATAGCGACCCAATGGTTACCCATTACATGCAACGGTGAATATATGTCATCCACTTCGAGGCCCCATATCTTTCCGGTTTTGCAGTATGATGGTTTAGTTCCTGCATGATAGTCAAATGCTCCTGGAGGGAGCAGTCGTCCTGAACCATCTGCATTCCCGGTGGAATTCAAGAAATACTTGTGATGGCTAGACCAAACCATCTGGAAGAAAACCACGCGTTTGATTCCTTTGAAGTATCACTGCACAAAAAGATTCTAAAATAAGATAACTTGCACGACAAGATTCTAAAATAAGATAACTTGCACGACAAGATTCTAAAATAAGATAACTTGCACGACAAGATTCTAAAAAAAGATAACTTGCGACAAGATCACAAAAAAAGATAACACACGACAAGATTATAAAATAAGATAACTTGCATAACAAGATTCTAAAATAAGATAACTTATACGACAAGATTCTAAAATAAGATAACTTACATGACAAGATTCTAAAAAGATTACTTACTTGTCAAGTTTCAACCAATCATTGAGCACATTTACTTTCTGTTTGTCAACTTCAGCGAAGGGATCATACCCACCACCACGTTTTTTGTTTGTAATTATTTCTTTCACGGTGCTATTTCCTTGGAACGGTGATTATTGTGTGGGACCAAGTTTACGCATTCTAACACTTTTGGCGCGTTGAACAAGCATTGCTGCCTTTTTTTGTGTGTTTTGTTTGTGTTTTAAAGCAGACATATCAACTTTCGGCTTTTTTTCTGTGCGTACATATTGTACACTGCTCTGCTTCCCTCGGTAGACACTTTCACTTGCTCCTCCTTGTTTTTGATTAACGCGGGATCCATCCTTAAATAAAATTCCATAACACAATCAAATCTTTATTCAAAATCTGTATAAATCTGTTAATTATGAAACCATCAAACCACATAGCGAAATAAGTTCAACCAATAGTGTACACAACTGAGAACCAAATAAATCACTTCTTTTTAAAAACTCGTGATCGGGTTGTTCGAGTACTAACCGCACCAAACGCACCACCTTCCCCGACAATATTCAGACCCCCCTTAAGCTGCTCCAGATTGCTCTCCATGACGTCCACCTTCTTCGACAATGCATCCACTTTTTCCTCGACATTTTGAATGCCGACCATCACCTTCTTGGAGAAATTCGAGAAACACATCTCGAAGTTGGACTTCATCACCTCTATCATATCTGTCTTATCCACATTCCGTGGTGCACCGTGGGATAAAAATGGTGAATCTTCATCCGGTTCGTGCCTCCTTTTCTGAGGAGTCACCTTACCAACATCATCAATCTGAAACAACCCATTAATGAAACCTCCAGGGTGCCAATGGGAGGCATCAAACTCAAAAGGCCCAAAATGCTGAAAATGCGCCTTGATGATGTTGGTACAGCTGTCATCAACAACGTTATCTTTCCAATATGGAAACATATCGTCGAACTCCTTCACAACGAAGTGTTGTACGTCCTTCTGCATAACCAAACACAAAAATTAGAAACAGAGGGAGATGCAATACAAAAACATCAAACGTACCTGACTCTGAAGAGCAGCTTTGATGTTCTTTCTGCCTCGGAAGCCTCGGAAGGAGAGTAAAGGAAGAGTATGGGGAGGAGTGATGGGTTCACCATACTTTAATGCAAAGTCTGGTAGAGCAAAATAAATCCAAATCTGAAAAACTTGAACAAACCCATCAATGGAGTAAGCAGACCTACCCAAGTCCTTATCTCTTAGGGATAAAATTAGCTTTTCAAAAGCTACTCTGCCCCATGGGTAGCTCTCGAATGCAGCGAGATTCATCACCAGTCTAGCATAGTTGACATTGGTGCATGCTCTACGATCACGAGCATCAATAAAAGTCGCGAAAATGACCAAATATCCTAACCTAATCCTATCATCACAAGACCAAGAACTACAATTTGAACAAGCCTCGACCAAATTCCGAATGCTAGGGCCATCAGAAATACGAACCCCAATCTTCTTCCAGAATAACCTCATCTCCATCGTGACTTCAATATCTGGCTCTTTAGCTAAATTGTCATCATATTTGCAGTTCAACCCAGTTAAATGCTCGAACTCATTAAGGGAGAACCTTACCGGATTATCACCAACCAAACACCAAATCTCGTATTTGGCAGTAGTGAGAAGCTGGAAGGTGAGCATGTGGTGCACAAGCCTAGAAGCCCATGCGAAATCCAACTTGTAGAATTTTAGGCATACACCGAGAGGAGAACTACATAAGTACTCCCATTCATCAGCATGGAGCGCATCCTCAAGTGCAGACATGAGCTCAGCATCGCAAGAATGATATCCGATGCTTTTCTGTGGGGGTGGCTCAGTGTTTTTTGTAAAGAGGCGAATTGGAAGACTATCTTTCTGCATTTTCAATACTGCAATCACAAAAAAATAGTTAAACAGAATAATACATTGTTGTGCATCATACAAAAAATATAAAGCAGACTTCTCTCGAGAAGTCTGCTTTGGAC
This sequence comes from Pugionium cornutum, assembly GCA_018901935.1. NCBI lineage: Eukaryota > Viridiplantae > Streptophyta > Magnoliopsida > Brassicales > Brassicaceae > Pugionium > Pugionium cornutum. The sequence continues at coordinate 5,725,241 of CM032160.1, read as the reverse complement.
AAAAAATATGAAGCAGACTTCTCGAGAGAAGTATGCTTTGAACAAAATGTGAGTACTTCTCGAGAAGTCGCAACAAAAATGTGAAGCGTACTACTTTAGAAGTCTACTAACAAAAAATGTTGCATTTCGAGAAATCGCTGAACAAAAATGTAAGCGGATCTCGCTTTGAACAAAAAATGTAAGCGACTTCTGCAGAAGTCTGCCAACAAACATACGAAATGCACTTTCAGAGAAGTCTAACAAAAATGTGAAGCACCGCTTTCAACAAAACATATACAGACTTCGCTTTGAACAAAAATGTAAAGCGTATTTCTCGAGAGAAGTGCTTTGAACAAAATATAAGCGCACTTTCGTTTAATTCTACTTTCAAAATATGAAGCGTATGACTCTGCGAAATGGTGAAATGTAATTTCAGAGAAGTTCAATAAAATATGAAGTGCACTTTTAGTCTGCTTAACAAAATATAAAGCATTTGCAGAAGTTTCGCTAAAAATATAGCACTTTCTGAAAGTCTGCCAATACGTGAAGTATTTTAGCAAGTCTGCTTTGAATAAATATATGAAGCAAACTTTGAGCGCTCAAACAAATATAAGCATTTGAGAAGTCTCTGGAATAAAATATATAAGACTTTCAGAGAAGTCTTTGAAACAAAAATATGAAGCGTACTTCTAGAGAAGTCTGCAACAAAAGGTTAAGAGAAGTCTTCTCAAGAAATATTTGAAGGTACTTTCGTGTTAAGCAGCAAACTATGGCGAAAGTACTTTGAACAAAAAATTTAAAGCGAACTTCTCGAGAAGTCTGCAACAAAAATATGAAGCGAATTTCTGTAGTTCGCTTTGAACAAAAATATGAAGTGTACTTCTCGAGAAGTACTTCAAAAAAATATGAAGCGTACTTCTAGAAGTCTTTGAACAAAAAATGTGAAGCAGACTTCTCGAGAGAAGTGTGCTTTGAACAAAACATATGAAGCAGACTTCTCGAGCGAAGTCTACTTTGAACAAAACATATGAAGCAGACTTCTCGAGCGAAGTCTGCTTTGAACAAAACGAATGAAGCAGACTTCTCAAGAGAAAGCACAATGCCGGAAATCACAGAAAAATGCAACAAAATAAACCGCGAAAGCTAGCACAATCCAGAAATCACAGAAAAATGCAACAAAATAAACCGCGAAAGCAAGCACAATCCAGAAATCACATAAAAATGCAATAAAATAACCGTCAAAATAACCGTCCACGCAAAAACAGCCCCGAAACCAGTTAAAAATATCAGTGAGACAGTTAAAAATCTTCAGAAAATCTATGAAATGAAAATCACATACATTTGACGGTGGAGATTCTATTTGCAGACAATGGAGAATCTATACAAAACAACCGAAACAAAATTTATACATGGGGTCTATTTAAACCGCGAAAATTATATTTTTTCTGAAAAAAAAATTTCTAAAAATTTCAAATTACAAAAAAAAATTCAAAACCATTTTCGAAGTGTTTCTTACCGCGAAAAGGGTTGCACCGTAGGGGACTCCGAAACGTCAGGATATCTATGAAGGGGAAACAAAAAATCGTCAAATATCAACTAAAAACCGTCAAACATCAATTGAAACATGCAAATCTATGAATGGAAAACAAAAAACTGTCAAACATCAACTGAAACATGCATATCTATGAATGGAAAACAAAAAAACAAACATCAATCAAACATGCATCTATGAATGGAAAACAAAAATCAGAAAACATCAATCAAATATGCATATCTACTCATACCATCATGGGGAAAGAGAGGGCGGGAAAAGAAGAAACAAAAACTTACACCTTACATGCTGGGGAAAAGAAAAGAGACGACATAAGAGATAAATATGAGTAGATAAACCGAATACCTTACCGAGAGGGGTATATGGAGAGAACGAAGAAAACCTTACCACGGTAACAGAAAGTCGGTGAACGGTGAGAAAGAGGCGAGAGTAAGCGGCAAGTAGAGAGAACAAGTTTTTTTCGCTCAAAAATAAGTGTTAAATTATTAGGGTTTATATACTTGTGGTAAAAATCGGTTAGGTTAAATACAAATCACTAATTCGGTTTCATACACTTCTAGATGTCCGCTTTGTAAAAAAAAAATACAAAGCAGATTTCTGAAGTCTTCTTTGTAAAAAAAATACAAAGCGTACTTCTAGAAGTCTGCTTTGTTAAATCTACAAACAACATCTCGAGAAGTCATGCGTAACCCTAAACCCTAAATAATAAAATTCACTAAATGTGCAAAAGTTTTGTTAAAAATTGGATGTATATGTTGAAGATAGTTAAGTAAATGCAAAACTCAAACAATTTTCCTTTAAAATTTGTAAATCTAAATTTTCAAATTTATCACATGATATTTCAAATTCTAGCATGAATTCTCTACAAACTTCAACTATTAACGCACAACCCATAACAACAAAACTAAGTCTTTTATACCATTAGATCGAATCCAATCTCTCTTATTTTGAATTCATTATAACTTTACTTTTTGATATGTATATAAACCATGTTAATAGCAATTTTAATTTTTTAATATTTCAAAATTTTTATTTGATTTAGGTAATTTATTTACAAGGATTGTGAATAAATTTTTTCTCACCAAAGGCACTGTGAATAAACTGTTTTTCTCACCAAAGCAGACTTCGTGAATAAACTGTTTTTCTCACCAAAGCAGACTTCGTGAAGTCTGCTTCAGCCGGAATAACTGTTTTTCCTACCAAAGCAGACTTCTGGAGTGCTTCATCCATTAAATCGTTTTCACCATTTCGAGAAGTTCTGCGAGTTTATCGATCAGCGACTTAGAAGTCTGCTTTGGTAGGAATAAACTTCGCAGACTGCGAGAAATCTGCTTCATCCGGAATAAACTGTTTTTCCTACCAAAGCAGACTTTTCCGAGAAGTCTGCTTTGATAACAAAAAAACACGCAGGGACTAAAACGTAATTGACATTTCGACATTATTTTTTAGACCAAAGGAGTGTTCAGTAATTTCTCCACCCCCATAGGTTAGTTTTACAAAAAAAATGTAAATTGTCAAACTTGCATTTGAAATCAAATTTTAAGTCATTTTTAGCAATTCACATTAAAAAAGAGGACAAAAGCTGGCGACGGTGTCTTCAACAAACACATATCCATAAGTCCTCTACAAGCTGACGTGGCAAATTGTATATGTTCTTCTTCTTCTTGCACTGATCTTCTTTTTATGATTTTAATATCTCACCAGCTTCTTCCACCTACAAATATATTTATATATATAAACATATAATCTCTTTAATTAGTCCCAGTTATCTCCAAAGAAAATAAAAAAATATGGGGAATTGTCTAAGGCATGAATCAGAAATGCATTGGGCTGGTGAAGATTGGGATGAGTTCAACAGAGATAATCATGATCATAGCTCTAAAACCACCAGAGAGGCCAGACCAGTAAACTGTAAATCATCTGATCCATCTCATGAGATCAAGATCAGGCTCACAAAGAAGCAACTCCAGAATTTGCTGAAAAAAGTCAACGTCCATGACTTGACCTTTTATCAACAGTCTTTCTCGTATGCGACTCTGATCAATCATAAAACTGACCAGTACGAAGAAGGCAATCAGTACCGGTTATGGAGACCGGTTCTGCAGAGCATACCAGAAATTAATTGAAAAATTAAGAGATTATCATGTTGTATATTCTTAGGACCCTTCTTCATTTTTCTTTGTCTTGTACACATAACAGTTTTCTCGTTCTGTTTGTCAGATTGTTTACATATATATGAATATACATTAGAATCCAGAACCTGATTGTTGCTTTGATATAGACAACTAATTGCTTCTTGTTTTTCCCCAATCCGTTTGTTTTTGTCGTCTCATTCTCTAAAACGTCTCGAATTCATCATTTCTGGTTTCCTTTCCACTATTCACCTGTCGTCAGTCTCCGACTGAAGAAGATGAAGGTTAAGTGTATTACTAAACTTGTCACAATATGGATAACTCATTAATTGAGAGAAGTTGAAGTTGAAAGAGATGGCTTAGTTTATTCGAAAAACATCATTTTGTTTGTCGCTTATCATCTTTAAAATGTGTTTTTTTTTGTAGTTATGTTGTTATATTTTAGTATTGTAACTCATGCTATATGATTTTGTTTAAATGACTTTTTGTTATAGCATTTTTTAATCTTTTTTAAAAAATATATCATAATTAGTTTACATTTTTAATAGTAGGATAATATAAAAATATTTTAAAATCTCTTTAAAATAGAAGAAATTTAAATACTAAATTAAAAAAAGAAACCAAACATAATGTTAAATTTTTTTAAAATTTATTTTGGATAAATAAATATTTTTAAATAATATTAAAATTTTAATTTCACTGTACTAAAATTATAACCAAAACTTAAAAACAATATTTTAGAATATTACTCTTTTTTATTTGGAATTAGCTTTTATGTTATATATTAAAGAGTAATCGACAGAAATAACACTTTTTTAACTATTCCAAATACAACATAATTAATTTAAATTTTTAAAAATAACACAAATTTAATATTAAAATACATTAAAATTTATTGTTAATGAAAAAAAAATTCTAAATTAGAAAAAATGAACCCAAATATAATGTTTTAACTTTATGTATAATTTATTTATAGTAAATATATATTTTTATAAAATAATTTGTGTTATTTTTGAAATTTTAAGTTTTAAATGCTAAATTTAGAATAAAAACTTAAAAACTGTTATTTTAGAGTATTATTCTATGTTAGATATGTTATTACATTTTAAATTAGGTTTTATAAAAACTGTTTTTTCTAACATTGAAAAAACGTTTTTACAAATAAATCGTTGTAAAGCGTTTTTTTTTTTAAAAACTGTTTTTAATACTTATAATTATCACTGTTTATAATTAATGATAATGTTAATGTTAAATTTTGTTTAAAATTTATTTTGGATAAATAAATATTTTCAAATAATATTAAAATTTTAATTTTACTGTACTAAAATTATAACAAACACTTAAAAACAATATTTTAAAATATTACTCTTTTTTTTATTTAGTGGAGCTTTTTTCAGACACTATAAGAACAGTGGAGGGCTATTCAGATATAATCGTGATGCGACATTTTGAAAGCGGTGCTGCTAGAAAAGCTGCAGCTACTGCCAACACACCTGTCATTAATGCCGGTGATGGTCCCGGAGAGCATCCCACTCAGGTGTGTAGTGCTTCTAAACAAACATATTAGTTTCTTTACTTTTCTAGCTTTACATGCTTGTTTCTTATAGCTGTTGCTGTTTTTGTTTTGAAGGCTCTCTTGGACGTCTATACTATCCAAAGTGAAATTGGAAAACTAGATGGCATCAGTGTAGCCTTAGTTGGAGATCTTGCCAATGGAAGGACAGTCCGGTCGCTTGCATACTTGCTTGCCAAGTTCAAAGACGTGAAGATCTACTTTGTTTCCCCTGAAATTGTTAAGATGAAGGTTTGTATTACAAACTTGTCACAATATGGGTAACTCATTGATAGAGCTTGAAAGTTGAAGGAGATGGCTTAGTTTATCTGAAAACATCATTTTGTTTATTGCTTATCATCTTTAAATGTGTTTTTATTTTTAATTGTAGAATGATATAAAAGACTATTTGACATCAAATGGGGTCAAATGGGAAGAAAGTTCAGATTTAATGGAAGTAGCATCCAAGTGTGATGTAGTTTATCAAACCCGAATCCAAAGAGAGCGGTTTGGAGAAAGGCTTGACCTTTACGAAGCAGCTCGTGGGAAGTATATCGTAGACAAGGATCTGATGGGAGTGATGCAGAAAAATGCTGTTATCATGCATCCTTTACCGAGATTGGATGAAGTGAGTTGATTAAACCTCTCAGTTTTTGTTTCTTTCTCTATGAACCGCACGACACAAGCCTAACTCTGTAATTCTGTTGGCGTAGATCACTGCAGATGTTGACGCTGACCCAAGAGCTGCCTATTTCAGACAAGCAAAGAACGGTTTGTTTATCAGAATGGCTCTTCTGAAGTTACTGCTTGTCGGTTGGTGATGTATGATGAACTGAATCTCAAACCTCTGACACAGGTGACGTATCATCATTGCAAGGACTGCAATAAAAATCTGAAATTCATGGTTTTTTGTGTCTGTGTTCAGCTGTGATCTCGATATTACTGAAAAGAACATAATTGCAAAATCGGTTGGTTTGTTGATCTTGTTGACATTACATTAATTTACGAATAATTGATTTTGAGCTGCATTTCCTCTTTTGCGGTCAAACACAAATGGCTTACCGCTTCTCCAAAGGGCGAAGCATTACAGAATAAAGGGATCGAGAGATGTTCTTCATTTCACTGTATACTTTGTGATTTTACGGAAATGCCCCCTCCTATATTGACGTGAGAAAGATTTACGCTCCCTTTACATTTCGCATTTAGTTCTCTTCTATTTGCCTTCTAAATCCCAGCTGCTACCCTTTGACGCCATTCTCAGATTCATACGAGACCAGTTCGTAATAAACTTCGACCCCAGGTATCCGCCCCCCCCCCTGAAACCCTAATTTCGAATTGTAATTGGATCGTTAAAGTAGAAGTTTCACGCAATTCGCATTTGTTGGAAAGCTCCTTCATCTGCTACTGGGAAAATTGGAACTTTACTTCACAAAGTTTAGTTTTTTTTTTTTTTTTTTTGATTTTGGAGATGATTGGGAATCCAGTATTTCAAGTTCAATCATCACTAATGCCATCAGTTTCCATGATCTCCTACCCTCGAGCTTCTGCCAATGGGCTTCCTTATATCCCACCTAAACCTAGAACTAGGCATTTAGCGGTCAGAGCTGCATCCAATTCTGACTCTGAACATGGTCAACCATCGTCGTCTGATGAAGGGAAGAATCCGCTCACGGTTGTTTTGGATGTGCCGAGGAATATATGGAGACAGACATTACGACCTTTGAGTGATTTTGGGTTTGGTAAGAGAAGCGTTTGGGAAGGTGGGGTTGGTTTGTTCATTGTGTCTGGGGCAACACTTCTTGCTCTTAGTTGGGCTTGGATGCGAGGGTTTCAAATGCGCTCCAAGTTCAGGAAATATCAGACCGTGTTTGAGCTTAGTCAAGCCTCAGGCATTTGTACTGGAACGCCGGTTAGGATCCGTGGGGTAACCGTTGGTACGATTATCCATGTTAATCCTTCCTTGAGGAACATTCAAGCTGTTGCTGAGGTATGGTTTGGTGCTTTTATCTGGTTTTCACAGTGACATCTGTTTCTTATATTTGGCTCTTGTCTTATGTAGATTGAAGATGATAAGATTATTATCCCTAAGAATTCACTGGTTGAGGTGAACCAGTCTGGTCTTCTAATGGAAACTTTGATCGACATTACGCCGAGGGATCCGATACCAGAATCTTCAGTAGGGCCTCTGCATCCTGAATGTGGTAAAGAAGGTCTGATTGTTTGTGATAGGCAGAAGATAAAGGGAGAGCAAGGAGTAAGTTTAGATGCACTAGTTGGAATATTCACTCGTATTGGACGTGAAGTAGAGGAGATTGGTGTTGCAAATACGTATTCGCTTGCTGAGAGAGCAGCATCAGTTATTGAAGAAGCAAAACCATTGCTCAGAAAGGTGATATTAGTAATGTTGGTGGTCTTTGCTGGATCTAATTTATACTATTAAGAAAGATTTCAATAGATGAATTTCAAGATTGAAAACAAATATGAAAAAATATGTATTCTCATGCATAAACGTTGGGTTTTGGTGTAGTAATGTCACAGATTCAAGCCATGGCTGAAGATGCTCAACCTTTGCTTTCTGAGTTTCGTGATAGTGGCTTGCTCAAGGAACTTGAGCGTCTAACTCGAAACCTGACCCAAGCTTCTGATGATATGAGGTAATGGCTCTTAGTAACCAAAATCTGGTTTTTAGTTAATAATCTTGGCATTATTGATTGTACATCTTTAAAGCCATTTTAGTTAGCCATCTGAGGAAGTTCACAGTGTAAGTGACTCCATGCCCTCGGAAATGTGAAGTAACAAATTTTAAAATCTTAATCATACATTGGTACATATTCCGGGGCAGCTTCACACCTATTTGTGGACTAATTCTAGAACAAGGTTTATCGTAAATCATGCATATATTTGCATAAGTAGCTCCATGCCAAATCAAGAGGCTTTACACATTGCTACTTTCTGATTTGATCTACTGTTTACAATCTGGAATAATTGATGATCTTGTTCGTGGGGTCGAAACTTGACTCTGACAATTTTACTAAGGACCACAACTATGTCAAAGCTCGTTTACAGACTAATGTCCGAATGAGAGATATAGATAATATGGTACTAGACTCTGAGCATGTAATCTTCTTGACCTTATTTTCTTACATAAGAGAGCAAAAATTCCTTTTCATGTTTTGCAGAAAGGTTCATTCTTCGATTATGACACCTGAGAATACAGAACTAATTCAGAAGTCAATCAATACTCTGGTTTACACTTTAAAGAACGTTGAGGTAACTTAATTACTATTCAATACCAGATATAAAAAAAAATATGTTAACATGGTTTTTTGATTCTTCATTGTAGAGCATAAGCTCAGATATTCTGGGATTCACAGGCGATGAGACCACAAGAAAAAACCTTAAAATACTCATCAAGTCCTTGAGTAGACTATTGTGATCAGCCTGGAGAAACAACTCAGTTTGTAGCTTGGATAAAAAATCCAGAATTTGAAGGTGAGCAAGTTGATTTTTTGTTTCTTTTTTGAATTGGATTAAAGGAAAGTAAAAGAAATTGAGTACATACGAACGAATTATGTGTGTTCTCCATTAATGCGGTTTCCTCAACAGCATTGCCATTTACTTTTCACACGGGAAACGACGATGACGATAAGCGCGTCTCGTTTCGTGTAGGGTCTCCCTCCAGGGAAGGAGAAGACCTCACTTAATCATTTCCAATGGTTTTATTAAACTATTAATTTTAAAATTTTATATAATAGAAGAGGGTTTTTGGTCATTACATGTGGATTCTATCTTGTCTTTATTATTTCATTAATAAATAATAATAAAAAATATTTTATATATTGTGGTCACTGGTCAGGGTCAGGACAACCTTCTTTTGCTTTCTTCGCATTTCGAGACATCTCTTGTGAACTTTTAAACATTGTTCAAAATTTGTTTCAAACTGAAAATGATATTATATATCGAATAAAAGTTTAAAGCAAAAGAATCAAGGTTGAGAAATTGATACTCCTTAATAAAAATAAATAAATAAAATCGATTTGGTTAGAGAAAAATTCGAGAAAAAAAAAAAAAGAGGGAAAAGGCAATTCCAACCATATATTATTGTTATTAAAAATATTGAATTTTTTTTTTAAAGAAATGATAATAATGGCTTTATGCTGAAGAGAGTTACTTTTTTTTTTTGTTTCCAGTCTCTACCCTCTCTTCCTTCTTCATCTTCCCCTCATCTTTCCTCTTTTTCAACATTTTTCTTCTTCACACACAGATCTCTTCTCCATCACATTACTTCTGGTTTTCGCATCTTCTTCTTCATGAGGAAAGGGAGAGGCTCTTCCATCGCTGGACCCGCCCTTCCGTTAACCGTCGGGAATCACAACGGATCTGTGAAGGAGCCGCGGTATAGAGGCGTAAGGAAGAGACCTTGGGGACGATTCGCCGCGGAGATCCGTGATCCGTTAAAGAAATCCCGAGTTTGGCTTGGTACTTTCGATTCCGCTGAGGATGCTGCACGCGCCTACGATGCAGCCGCTCGTAACCTCCGTGGTCCTAAAGCCAAGACCAATTTTCCAATCGATTGTTCTCCTTCTTCTCCTCTTCAACCTATCAACTACAAGAATCAGAATCTGTGTTCTGCTGCTCCTTTCGCAGCCAACCAGAACCAGATCGATCCGTTTATGGACCACCGGTTATACGGCGGCGGAAACTTCCAAGACCAGCAGATTATCAGTCGCCCGGCGAGTAGCAGCATGAGCAGCACCGTCAAATCGTTTAGCGGACCAAGGCCGCCGATGGAAGCACCGTCTTCGTCCGTGGCTAAGCCGTTACCTACCACGAAGAGATATCCACGAACTCCACCTGTGGCTCCGGAGGATTGCCACAGCGATTGCGATTCTTCATCGTCAGTTATAGACGACGGTGACGATATCGCATCATCGTCTTCGCGCCGGAAACCGCCGTTTCAGTTTGATCTTAATTTTCCGCCGTTGGATGGCGTTGACTTATTCGCCGGCACAGACGATCTCCACTGCACCGATCTACGTCTCTGAATTGTGGGTAAAAACCAACAAGATCCGTGATTTGCAAAGTCTTTTACAAAAAGAAATTTTTATGCCCGTTTTTGCATTTTTTTTCTTTGATCTCATATTGAGAGAAAAACAAGTAAGTCAGAAGAAAAGTGGGTTCAATGATTTTATCATCGCAATCACAACGAAGACGATGATGATTAAAAAACTAGAGAGAGAGCTTGTGTTAAGATCTGTTACTATAACAACCAGATTTGGGTTTCATTTATCTCTTTCCTATAAAGATCAACCCTTTGTTACATGTAACATTCTATAGCTGATGATTCTAAATGATTCAAATCCAAATTCTGTAGATTATAGATTATCCTTGATGTGCTTATGGTTTGTTATAAGAAGCTGCATTTTTCACTAAACCTTGCTATGTAACACAAACCACACATGGAACAACTCTTTAGGTGAAGGCTTCCCCTATAAAGTTCAATGGCTAAAGACCAAATCTTTAGGTGAAAGTTTGGTTAATGAAATCTGTAAAGGCTGCTGGATGGCAGTTTTCGTTGTGTTTGACCATTTGATTAAAGTTTGCTGGCCGAGTTGTCCCAAATTGGGTTATCTACTTTGCTTCTAGCCAATGGATTCAGACATTGAGTCTTTTTTGGGTTTGACGCAAAACCGACCTTTTTTACTGTTTTGGGGTAGGCTTGTTCTGGTAAAGCTTGGAAGATATTAATGGTGGAAGTTAAGAAGTCAAGATGTTTGCTCTTTACTGTAAAGATTCATTGCATGAACCAATCTCAACTCTTAAGTCGCTTCTTTTTTGGGGTTTCGAATTTCTGTCCAAACATAAAAACCTTTGAGAATTTGTATTTTCCGATTAGAGATTGAGGTTTATCTTCAAAATGTATGGAATTGGGACTAATCTACATTGGTACATTGCTGTTGTAACCTCTCGAGGATTGAGGGGTGATGATGGCGATAGTTTCTCCAAATGGTTTGACTATTTGGATAAAAATAATCAATGTTTAACTATTTCAATAAATAGATTTCTAACAGAAAACATATCCGTAAAAATTGAATAAATAAAGAAGATGGCTGAGAAATTGATATTCCGTTTTAACAATTCTCGTTCTTTCGTCCAACCACTGGACAATATGAATGTTCCCCATGTAAATTTTGCGAGAGCTGGAAAACCGTCAATTAGACTGCCTGTTACGAGCGGATGGTGGTTTCGCGCATTTAGTTGTGATGGGGGCGGGGCTCTGTCCGCTGTGAATAGGCTGAAAGAATTGGATCTTGTCTCTTTAGCTAATGGTTAAGAGCCCACTCTCACTACATTATTAATATTGCAATATTATTATTTCACACTAAACACATTTTAGTAAATATAAAACAATAATAATTCGAGAATTCAGATATTCTTATTTAAATTTTTTAAAGCTTACTATTTATTAACATTGATAAAAATACATTTAAAAATTAATATTTACTGAAAAAATAAAGTTCCAAAAATTATTTTTTTTTATGAACACAAGAAGTATAAAACTTCATATACACTTTTATAAATTGATTTATAAACATCTACGTGATTGTATTTTATAAATAGCTGATATTTGTAAAATAGAAACGAAACAATGATGTTTTGAAATTATATTAGAAAAGTTATGTTTTTTTTTTTAACTTCTAATAGTTTTATTATATAAAGTTTGATTCCTTAAACTTTGTAGTTAATCAAACAGCTCACTCGTTTGACAATCCAGAAATAGATGCAATGCTTTCTCAATTTTTAAAAAATTAATTTTGATACATAGACACTGAAGGATAAGCCATTTACAAGGGCACAGCAATGAAACCAATCTCATTGAATTATTCGAATAAATTAACACGTAACAAAATTGTTTAAAATATTCATTACTCTATAATTTCGATTATCTTTCCAATTAACTTAAGCCATGTCGCCAAGGACATAAAAACTTTCTTTAAGTGATCGTATAATTAACAATCAAGGGAGTAGTTTATTAGTTAAGTTAATCTAATTATATTTTTTCCTTTTGGTTATGACATCAAATTAATTTAATGGTAATTAGGAACAGCTTAACAGCATACGTGGCGCCGTTGGTACGGTGATTAGCGTAATCTACGGCCTACATTTTACACATATCACATGTCAATGTCCAACAGGCTGTGTTGTTCACTACTATTTTGTATTCTCATCTCTCATCATATGTTTTCTCTTAAGTTTAAAATACTTTATCAGGTCAGCAATACTCCGTGAATGTCAAAATCATGATTTTCTCATGAACACAAATCTACATTTTCTTTTTGTTTTATTGCAAAAACAAAAGTCAATCTTACAAATGGTACTACACGAGATAATACTCAAATTTTACACTTTAGCTGTGAATGAAGAGGATGCGGAGGCAGTGAGACAGACAGGATATGTGCATGGCGGACATAATAATAATATCAAAATTCATTAAATAATGTTATCACTAATAATGTTCTGTTTTCATCTTGTCCTCTCCGTTTTGAAGTTTTTGTACTTGTGATCTCTTCAATAACTATCCTACAAACCGATTTCAATCCTACAAACCGATTTCACCATTTGGATACTAATGGAAGTTGGCTTTGTACTTCCAACATCGAGTTCGGCGCAAGAAAAAATCCAACAATTTATACACATAACTATGTAATATGAAAATTTTTCATCATTTTTGAGAAATCAAAGAAAAATTCCGAAAACATACGATTTTACCAAAAACAACATTTGATATTTTGAGACAGTATTTATAAATATTAATATAGTATTTAAAACAAAAATTATAAGAGATTTAACATGTTAGAAATATAAAAGAAATGGTTGTTAACTTTAAATACGAATTCAAAAATTAATAGAGAAATTATTAAATAATTCGTTATATTGACACTTAGGATATAAATATCAGTTCTCATTTTTAATATCTATTTACTAAAAATTAAGTTGTACCATCTAAATTCTGATAGGGGAATCTACATTTACTACATACTCCAAATTATATCTTCAAATCTTATATATAAAACATATAAATTGTAACAAAAACAATCATCGTTAAGATGTATATATGTGTAGGCCACATAAACTTTGTACTAAGTAATCATAGTAGCTGGTTTATAATTAGTTATATATATATGGTTGTGAAAGGCCACGTTAGCATCAATCATTTATAAATAACCTTAACAGTTTCCATTCATGAGCCTTCTTCTTTCAACCGAGACGACACCAATCGCTGAATAAACAGAATATTTATTTTTGGAAAACAATAATAAAAAAAAAAAAACAGAGAGCCTCTCGTCTATTTTCTCGTAGCTATTTAATTAATTGTCCGAGCGATCGTCCATGGCGGACATCGACATCGGAACCGCAGCAGGAAGCGATGGAGGACGACGACGAGAGCCGCTTATTAACCGTGAAAGCAAGTTCACGCGTTGCGTGTCGCACGCACAAGATGAGCTTCAGAGTTTCCGGAAATATCTGAGATGGATGTGCGTGGATCAGTCGAGCCCTTGGACGGCGGTTTTATCTTGGTCGATGTTTGTCGTTTTCACGCTCGTTGTTCCGGTGACGTCTCACTTCATGCTCGCTTGCGCCGAATGCGATAGCCATCACTCGAGGCCGTACGATTCGGTTGTTCAGCTCTCCCTCAGCAGCTTCGCTGCCCTTTCTTTTCTCTGTCTATCCAGATTCGTCAGCAAGTATGGTCTCCGACGCTTCCTCTTCTTTGACAAGCTTTGGGACGAGAGCGAGACTGTCCGGCGGGGCTACACCAATCAGCTCAACGTGAGTTTTTTTCTTTTTTCTTTTTTTCGATTACGCTCATTTTGGATTCCGTTTCGAATTTCGCATCCTTGATTGGTTTCTGGAAATCTTAGTTTCGTTCCTGCTCCGTTTGTCGTTTCTAATTGAATTTGGGTTCTCGATTTCGGCGGAATCGCCTTATTTGGGAATTTGTTAATCCGAAAAAATTGGAATCTGTCGTTTTCTGTAGAAATTTCCGATCCTTCCATAATCAAACAAAGGTGTACACAAACGCCCATTGGATATCAATCCAGAAGCAATAAATCTTAATAGTCCAATAAATCTTACAATGGTGTTGTAACTGTTTAAACAACGAACTGCCTTGATTCTCGAAATCCTCTTTTACTTGCTCCACAAGGATTACTATGGTTTGCTTTTCTTTAATGAATTAGCACATAGCCATGTTTGAGATTTTTTTTGGCTGACACCACAACTCTTTGATATGCAGAGATCGCTTAAGATTCTCTCCTATTTTGTCACTCCATGTTTCTTAGCGATGAGCTCATACAAGATATGGTGGTACGCTTCAGGCGCTTCTCAGATTCCTTTTCTGGGTAACGTTATCTTGAGCGACACAGTCGCTTGTGTGATGGAACTCTGTTCATGGCTATACCGTACTACCGTGATCTTCCTGGTTTGTGTTCTCTTCCGTCTCATCTGCCATCTCCAGATCCTTAGGCTCCAAGACTTTGCTCAGGTCTTCCAGATGGAGTCAGATGTTGGTTCCATCTTGTCTGAACATCTCCGCATCAGACGTCACCTGAGGATCATCAGCCACCGATACCGAACATTCATATTGTTGTCCTTGATTCTTGTTACTGGAAGTCAGTTTTACTCTCTGCTTATTACCACTAAGGCCTATGCTGAATTGAATATCTACAGAGCTGGAGAACTCGCAGTGAGTTTTGTTTAACTTTCTAATGGATCTTGATGAAATTTTTTGTTTCGTTAGCCATTTTGCTTACTCTATTTTTTTTTATTATTATTATTCTTGTGCTCATCTCAGCTATGTTCAATGACGCTGGTCACTGCCCTGCTCATTCTATTACGAAGTGCCTCAAAGATCACACACAAAGCTCAAGCCGTGACTTGCCTTGCCGCCAAGTGGCATGTCTGCGCGACAATAGAATCCTTTGAGGCAGTGGATGGAGAGACTCCAAGGCTTGTTGATAGAGCAAGCGGACACGGATTCTATTCAACAGATGTTGATACTGGAGATACAGACGACAGTGAGGATTATGGAGAAGAAGAAGATGATTTTGATAACAAAAGTCTCATCCCTGCTTATGCTTATAGCACCATATCATTCCAAAAACGGCAAGCTCTTGGTAAATATATATATAAATCTGCCTCTGCATCCACACCAAATCTTATATCTTCACATCTTATATATATACATATCATTTTGACAAAATTTTGTTGGAATTTGTAGTGAATTACTTTGAGAACAACAGAGCAGGAATCACAGTGTTTGGTTTTACACTCGATAGAAGTACCCTCCATACAATCTTCGGAATCGAAATGTCTCTTGTTCTTTGGCTTTTGGGTAAGACCATTGGAATTTCTTGAATCATTCTTTGGATCATGAAAGCTCTAAAAGTTTTGGCTCCCCTTGCTTGAAAATGTTGCTATATATTTGTTCACAGAGGCTATCTGTAAAAAAATATAACATTTCCTCATTCTTTTTTTTTTTATCACTGTTAATCATCTTATTTGTTCTTTAAATACGTCGATTATGTAATAGATTTGATATGTTCAAACGAGAATCTTACAGTAAATTAGATTGGTCGTACAAACTTCCTGTCTTTTTAGACACTTTTGTCTTGTGATTTCGAGTTTGAAAGTTACTTTTAAGTATAAATTAATAATATATTGCTGTGGACTCTCATGACACAGATTTTAAGCTCTACGGTAAGTAATAAATATTAAAAATATTAAACCGGTGGTTATTTTTGGTTTGCACCAAGATGTAATTTTTGTTTTTATTTATACTACTCAAAGGTGTAAATAAATGACCCATAACAAATTAAGAGTCAGTGCTATTTAAATCTTCATTCATTAAATGTACATATTTACCATAATGAGGAAAAAGTAATTCTGTTGGCTAAAAAAGAGAGATATTGTTTATTTTAACATTACTTATATAAGCATGCGCTCTGCTCCTCAACACACAGCTTTGAAATCCTCGAGAAATACAGCAATCAATCTATCACATCGAGATTTTTTAGTAGTGGGCTATTAGAATAAATCAACAGTATTGGGGCATATATGCAAGTTCATGAAAATATTGGACAGTTTTTCTCTTTCCCCTCCATTGCGTCGAGAAGAAGAACCCGCTTTCTCTGAAACCGAAATCTCACGTATGACAAAAGGATTCCTTTTTTTGTTAGCTTACTTTCGTCGTTTATCTCAAATATCTGCAAATTCTCCAATTTGGGTTCACACCTAAGAAACTTGTTAATCCGTACATCTTCAGACTTTTGCAATCGGAGATGGAGATCGATTCTGTCGCAGCTGGTTCTTGTTCCAAGGAGAATCAAATGATCTACAAGGAATGGTTCGAATTTTCTGATTCAGGTCTCATTTTTTTTACCGTCCTACTGGTACTGCTTGTTCAATTTGCGTTTTTCCTATTCAATTACTTGCTAAGAGCGTATCTGTTTGGTCTAATGAGCAGACGGCGATGGCCGCATTACTGGTAACGATGCTATCAAATTCTTCTCTATGTCGAATTTGCCGCGATCAGAGTTGAAGCAGGTAAGTATTTGGGTTTAATTGATTACGTTCGATACTTGTGGAACCTTCTTGTTAGCAAGTTAATTTAGCCGCTACTATTCTATGGGGTTTTATCCAATGATTAAACAATTTTACTCGAGGATAGAGAAGATGCTATGATGAGATTTTACTTAAAATCTATATTAAGAGGAAACACATGCGTGATGGCGAAGACTTCGTAGCTTTAAAGCAAGTAATAGTCCTATGTGATAATGCTCTGCAGTCTGCACAGAGTTATGTGGTCGTAGAATTTTTGGCGTTTATGATATCGTTGTGTTAAATTGGTCACTTGGGAACGCATTGAGTTGTCATCTCATGTCAACTGTTTAAAAGATGCTAACTGTGAAGCTTATGCTTCTTCTCTTCTGAATTTCTGATAGGTCTGGGCAATTGCAGATTCAAAGAGACAAGGGTATCTTGGTTTCAAAGAATTTATTGTTGCTATGCAGGTTGAGATCCAGTTTACATCTCGCATTCGTATGTTCATGTCTCGCTGTGAATCTAACCTGTTGTTAATTTTCCAACATTATAGCTCGTTTCCTTGGCCCAAACCGGACATGAAATATCGCATGAGGTCCTTCATACCAACGGTATGGTGATTTAAGCATGGTCAAGTGATCACCTTGCTTCCACAGTTAATATATTGTTCTTGTTTCTGAAACGTTTCGGGCTAATTGCAGTTGATTTCAAAAATATGAATCCTCCTACCATGGAAGGTCTGGGTGTATTAATGGCGGTTAGTATTGGGCCTGCAATTTCGAATTTTTGTCTTTAGGTTATATCAATATTATTTACCACTGTTCATTTAACACAGAAGAAGAAGAAGCATTCATCAAAGTCAAGTGATCCTAATGTGAATGGTACAAAAATCTCTTTATACTATACTCAACCGTTTACGTTTTAGTAATCTTATATCTCATTTCAATCAAAATGTTCAGGTAGTCCTGCTGCAGATGCATCACTTACAGCTCATTGGTTCTCTTCAAAATCTTCAAAGAAGGTGTGTTTTTCTTCAAGCAGTCTATTTTACCACCAACCATTTGTTTCCTTCAGAATACTCTCATATTAGTAAATATTTATTTGATGGTCGTTCTTACCTAATCTTTATTCGTATTCAAAAAGATCATTGGTGGAGTTTTCGGTCAAGTTCTTCTTAGCTGCTATGAACTGTTTTAGTTAATTTACATCTACAGTTTTTGTAAACTGAATGTCTTGTTCTCAGATTTCTCTCTCCTCAGTAACATCGATAGTCGATGGCCTGAAGAGGTTGTACATTCAGAAACTGAAGCCACTTGAAGTTGCGTATCGGTTTAACGATTTTGTATCCCCTTTTTTGGTAAGTTGGCCACTGCTTATCGGTTCTATTACAACAATAATTCTAGATAATTGTTATTTAAGTTTCAAATATCAATGAGTTCTAAACTATGTTGACCATGGAACTAATTACTTGTGTTTTTCTTAGACTAACAGTGATTTCGACGCGAAACCTATGGTGATGCTTCTGGGTCAGTATTCCACAGGAAAAACAACGTTCATTAAGCATTTGCTTAAAGCTAGTTATCCAGGCAACTTATCCACCTTATCCTATCGCCTTCTCATTCTGGGACCTAACTAGTTTTGACGTTTAAAAAGGAGATACAAACAGGTCAAATGATTAGCCGTAAAACAGCTACTTTTGACTTCAACTATTATGTTTTTCAGGAGCTCATATTGGACCAGAACCGACTACTGACAGATTTGTCGTTGTCATGGTATGTTTCTTTGTAATTTTGAAATGGTTCATTTGTGGGAGGATATGTTAGTCCTTTAAAACGTTGATCCATCATTTTCTGCTAAACATTCGATTTTTGTGTTGAATAAAACACATCATTTTAAAAATTTTCCCAATATGGTTGACAATCGTATCTAGATTACTTCGTTTCACCTTTCATGAAGGTGACTTTGATCTGTTTGTTGTGTTTCACAGTCTGGACCTGATGAAAGAAGCATTCCGGGAAACACAGTAGCTGTTCAAGCAGATATGCCATTCAGTGGTCTTACAACTTTTGGGACGGCCTTTTTATCAAAGTTTGAATGCTCTCAGATGCCTCATCCTGTATGTATAACCTCATGCCTCCAAAAGGAGATTGTTCTTTTTTTTTGCTTATTATTTTTCTGATAATTGTTGATCCATTCATCTTTTTCTTGAAGCTGCTGGAGCACGTAACATTTGTCGACACTCCTGGAGTTTTATCAGGGGAAAAACAGCGTACACAGCGAGCATATGAATTCACTGGTGTTACGTCATGGTTTGCCTCTAAGTGCGATCTCATTCTCCTCCTATTTGACCCACACAAGCTGGATGTAAGTGATGAGTTCAAGCGTGTTATTTCATCTTTACGCGGTCATGATGACAAGATCCGAGTTGTTCTGAATAAGGCTGACCAAGTGGACACTCAGCAGGTTGACTCCCCAATCTGTTATCGATTCCTATTCTTTTCCTCCTCCACACACTCATTTGATTGTTTCCCATGTTCTTATACATTCACACTTCTGTCTCCATATCTTGTATAGCTAATGAGGGTATATGGAGCTCTCATGTGGTCACTTGGGAAAGTTCTTAATACTCCTGAGGTTGTCCGTGTCTACATTGGGTAAGTGTACTTGTTTCTTCAACTTGTTGGCAGTATTTTGCATAACATAACAGCGGTTTGAAACTGATCTTTATGTTTTGATGTCCCTGTGGTGCATGCTCTGAACAGTTCATTTAGTGATAAACCCATAAATGAAAGTGCGACTGGTCCAATTGGGAGAGAATTGTTTGAAATGGAGCAAGATGACCTTCTCTCTGATTTGAAGGACATACCAAAGAAAGCCTGCGATCGTCGAGTGAGTGCAAAACTTCCTTCTTTCACTTCCTCCCATCCGATTGGATCTAACCATATTTTTCCGGTATAACAGATAAATGAGTTTGTGAAACGGGCAAGAGCTGCAAAGATTCATGCGTACATCATCAGTCATTTGAAGAAGGAGATGCCAGCCATAATGGGAAAAGCGAAAGCTCAACAGAAACTGATAGATAACTTGGAAGACGTCTTTGGAAAGGTTGATTGTATTCTGATGATCACAGATCCTTTTTTTATTTCTGAGAATCTTTTTGAGCAATGTGTTTCGACTCTGTTTGCGATATGAAAACAGGTACAAAGAGAGCATCATTTACCGAAAGGAGATTTCCCAAATGTGGAGCATTTCAGGGAGGTGCTAAGTGGTTACAACATAGACAAGTTTGAGAAGCTAAAACCGAAAATGTTGCAGACTGTTGATGATATGTTGGGGTATGACATTCCAGAGCTCCTGAAAAATTTCAGAAACCCTTATGATTGATTTATTCTTTCATCCCTTCTTATAGCTCTTGTGGTTACTGTGATAATTTTAAGTACATACAATCACTCACCTTTAGCCTTGTAACCATAAACTGCACATTTGTATTCTTATAAAGTCTTGTAGACAATAAAGACACATAAAGAGTGCTGAGTTGACATTTTTTTGGCATATGGTGCACCCTTGAATTTAATTATTTCCAATTTGTAGGATTTCATATAAGAAAAATAAGCACTTGATGAAGTTTGACAATCAGTTTCCATTGAAATATATAAAAAATTGCTCTGACTACATGAATAATGATATAGCATCCAAATCGGTATAGACTGGAATTAAGGAATCGTTTTATTTCACGAAGTATGTGACAAAGACCATAAGGAAATGGAGAACTTAGTACCTCAGAAATAAATACGTGCTGATATTTGTGTCTTACTTACAAGTTACAACGCAGCTTATAGCTTGAGACCGTTCATATCCAATAAGACGCTATATCGCTGCAGACCACAACGCCGTTTTCAACATAGACGATCTCTGTGTTTTTGATGGTGAACCCGTGTGGAAACGGCAATGGGAATCCTCTCTTAAGCCGTGTGTTTACGTACGGCAAAAACAAGGCATCAAGAATTGTCGACGTCACATCCTAACAAGAGCAAGAAACATCCAGTTTAGTGCCAAGCAAGAGTCTCTGTCTTTACATCAAACAAATTTAACCAACTTACCTGAATATAGTTTGGTTGAAGCTCTCCAAGTTTGCTCAACTTCATTGTTGCATTGAAATCTCCTAGCCTGATGCCACCTGCTAGATTGTTCTCTGATATTTCTGCATAACATGCAACATTCAGAACCTGAAAACAAGAATCATAATCTGGCTTTTAGTAGTGATCATATGGGTTACTCCTTAAGGAGAGTGTACATTGTTACTGGCATACCGATGATATGCGTGCTACGGTTAGGACTGGTCCAGAGTCTTGAACATCGATTGATATCTCTAAATGAATCATTGCATCGATTCCACTCTCTGTTATGTTAACAGCAGGAGGAGATGTTACCGACATGTTAAGCATCATTTTAACATCTGGATATTGCTTGTACAGTTCTGGAAGGATGTGTTTCCAGTCAGATGTGCTTAGAATCGACCCGTTCTTTGATTCCTTGATAACCGTATGCATCCGCTTTGCCTGTCTCAAAACCAATCTCAAAGCTAACAAATTCGTTGTTCCACCAACCACTCGAATAGATCATTCAAGCTTATGGAACTTACATTGAAGTAGACAAGTGTTGCGGAATGGAAAACTTCTTCTTCTATTGCAATTGCAACCATTCTGTTAACACCGCGAAAGAAGGAAGTGGACCGAGATCTTGAAACTTTACCATAATCAACATAATTTGGCATGAACAAACCATTAATTCTGACTTCAACAGAGGAATCACCCATTACAGGTCTGTCTGTAAAAGTGAGATTCACTGCAACAAAATCATCAATCTTTCTCTCTTTTGGAAGCGACTGCAATAAAGAATCAAGCTTCTTCATCTTTTCAGTAATTTTATTAGAGACACTATTTTCAACACTAGACATAATCATCTTTTGAAATGCATCAACCACCCTGCAAAAGAAAAATAATAAAGTTTCTTCGTATTTTCTTTCTAATCTTTGGAGAAGAATGAAGAAAAGGCTATAAGTTGCATTCAACAATATATATATACCCTTGATATAGCCAAGAAGCACCACCATTGATATGAATACTGATGCTTTTCACTGTACAATCACTTTCCCGTGAGGCAATCTTTAGACTTCCATTATCATCAACCAAAGTGACATTGATTTTCAAATTCATTCCGTTAACCTTCATTATCAGAATCATCACCTGTTAAGCTTTTTTCTTCTTCTGATGAAAGAGAATGTCAAATGAGATGAACACAAAGAATAAAGTTTAAAAGACCCATTTTGGTTTACGAGAATTTTCAGAACATAAACAAACAAGAGAAAGGAAAATTTACTATAAACCAAATTCAAAAAGGACGCAACTTTTTTTTACCATAACAGAGGCTTTCCCATGATTAGAAATCTTAAAGAACGAAGCTTTATAGGTATAAAACCAATCCATGCTCAAATCTGCAGTTGCACCTGAAACACTCAAAACGATTCCACTTTCTCCCGTCTCGATACTCGGCGACTGAACATCAACCGAGTAAATCTGAATATTCGATAGACCCATTTGAACATTCCCGATTAGAGGGATTTTAACCTTCTTCTCGATGCTTGGTAGCTGAAGCGGAATCGTCGTAGAGATTACCTCGTGGATGAAGAAATCTTTCGCGAATTCAAGACCGGTTTTCGAGACATGTATTGAGATATGTCCGCCATTGTTAGATTGCGCCAAGGTAGTTGACACCGAGACGAAGAGAACGAAAATTGATAAGATTTTTGCGAAATGCATTTCGAAGTAGCGAACAGTTGGATTTAGCAAAGTTTAGCAAGTAACGAAGAGGTTATATATATCACAGAGTTGTTTCTTGGTTTGACTTTTCGCTTTAGAAATCGAACCACGAATATTACATGCCCAAAGGTTCTGCATTTTAGACGTCTTTCTTACAATATGTGCAGAGTTTGAATGTCTTGTAGTAGTGTAAAAGCATTATCATGAGTTTCTTAAATTAGTTAATAGCCTAACCAAACATATGGTATAGTTTGAAACTTCTTCTTGGCAATTCCTATTAGGTCACAGTATTCCGAATGATCAAACAAGTCGCGGAAATCTACAAACAGTTTCTCAAACACTTTCCACTGCACTTTGATTGGTCTTGAATATGGATATGGAAGAAAACCCTGTAATTTCTAAAGAGTTAGTTTTCTGCAAAACAAAAAGGATTTATGAAAACTTTTAACGTACTTTGTGATTCCCTTACATCGTATTCTTGCGCAATGGATTTCAGCACGATAAACGTATGTTCTGTGTCCTCCATATTGTCGAGAAGAGCCAGCCAAATCTTTGTCACGAGCTCATCAGCTTCTTCTTTCGATTTGCCACTAACAATCAATTGGTCTGCCACCAAAATCAAAGTTAAAAATGTCCATTAGGAAGCTCGAACTGAGTAGCCATGTTTAGAATCCATAATGAAATGATCACATTTGGGACTCATTAAGCAGTGTTAATTGCATACCAATATAGAGCAAGCTAAGTAGAAACATAATTACCAATCAGAGTTCCATGCAGAACACCTGAAGCAGGCGTTGTTGAAAGTTGAAGCTGATCTTTCAAGAACAAGTAGATATGTCCAAGCATCTCATCTATGTCTGTATCCACACCTAATATTCTTTTGCTGATGTATAATGCCACAAATCTCCTGCAGCTAAAAGCTATTAAGTTACTTGAATCTAACTATAGATATTTGCTAGAAATTTCAGCCAACTTTTCATAGATATCAACCGTTTGCTTAATCCTTGCCGGATTGGTCCAATCCATCTCTTAGTTTTCCTAGCAAAAGGATACGCCCGGATAAGAGCAGCCTGCCATAAGCATTCTCCCCGGAATAAATTCGCCCACTGTTTTCTAACAGAAGATATTTGTTCCCAATCTGATATAGGAACTCTGATAAATATCTCTATCAAGAGAGCTTCTGGAAGATTTCCAAATGTACTATCATCTTTTATAGTCGGCTCGAAGATATCTGTGTTTTGTTTCATTTACAATCCTGCAATACATGTTTACATATAGGTCTTCCAACAGTTCAGTAACTACAGGGGGATAAATTCTTCTGCGCAAAGGTAACAGATGTTTACATATAAGTTACTCATTTAGTAACTTATAAGTAGCTAGCATGCCTATAATTAAGAGATTCAAACACAACACTAACTAAGAGACATATAACCATAAATTCTCAAACCTAGAAACTTCATCCACCATAAACCAAACTATAATAGCATAAAGATGTCTACAATCTGGAAATAGCAAACCTAAAAACTCAATACGACAAAGACTAATTGATGAAGTTTTTTTAAAGAAATTCTGGAGATCCCTTGATTTAAAAAATATCTAGAAAACTATGGTTTGAGAATACTCTCACTAGTGTTTTTCTCAAAAACATATATAATTTAAATACTAAAAGCTCTTACAAATAATCTAACTAAAAAGTAACTATTAAAATAACCAGTATAAATAACATTTAAATTATTATTACTTTATCCTAAATCATCACTAAGCCCCATCAGGTATAAACCTTTTGTTTAAGAATAAAGCAATGGAATTTGAGTAAAATTTGTCAAAAACCCCGAAAAAAATCCCTTGATTATAACTAAAATCACAATTCCCTAGATCATTAATCTGAACACGAACCTAGAGAATAACTTGAAGAATTCAAGCTTCCATTTTCGTGAGAAGAAGAAAAATGAAACGGCTAAGATGAGAGCTTGGTACGAACTTATTAAAAGAACAAAGAAAGGGTATCAGTTTCATCATCTGAAGCAAAATTAGAACAGAAAATAAAGTAAAGCGACGATCGAATGAAGCTACGAGAGAGAGAGAGAGCCAGAAACCAATGTGAGACAGAAAAGAGACGATGTACCGGAACGAGAAGATTCCATTGATTGAATTTCCGAAGAGACGATCGATGATCATACATACTCTCCAATTCGGTTTAATTCAACCTCACTGGACCGAACCAAATGATTTGGTTTCAATTTTTCTCTGCGTTGTTTACTGATACAAAAGCCCAATTTAGTAGAGGCCCATATAATGACAATTCCGTAGATATGAAAATAAAGGAGGGTAAAAATGTAGTTTAAATAAAAGGACAACAGATTGCGCGGCTTTTCTGACAATATTCTCTGTAGTGTTTCCCCACTTAGCTTTTCTTCTCCCTTCTTAGATCTCTACTCCTTTCACTTCTCTATAAGATTTTTCTATTTTAAAGTCAAATTGTAGTTTTGAGAAAATCCTTTTTTAATGGAATGTGTAAAAGACAATTTCGACCCACGAGAAAAATGGTCAATTGACCATGAATCTCAATGGTAAGGATTGGAAATAGACAATTTTTAAGAAAGGGTTTTATAATTTAAAGAGAATAAAATTTGTAGTGTCTTTTTGGAATTTGAAATCACAAGTTAATTAGGAATTTAATGAGATCTGGTTAGAAATCAATACCCCTCTGTGTTTCTCACATTTATATTGTGCTCCCTATTCTGAAAACTTGAATAGAGTAAAGTCATAAAAGCTTTCTCTCTTGCAAGTGGTTCCAACATTTCTCCTGTCTTTGTCTTTGGTTCTCCTTTCCTTTCTTCATCTTTCAATTTTATTTGCTTACTTAAATTTTGTACCTTTTTCATACACTTTCTCAGTGGACTGTTTGTTGGGTTTAGCAGAGAGTGCGAGTGTTCTCAGCCAGAGATGAACCGAATCTGAAGTTTCAGTCTTTCAGACAGAGACTGTTTGTTGCTACTGATCTTGTGGAAAATTTTCCTCTTGTGTCTGTCTTTCTAATTCTTACGATTTTTTTTGGGTCATAATTCTTTGAGATCTTTCTAGATTCATGCATTTCTCCCATTTTGTGATTTTGTTGATTCTCTGATTCCTTAGAAAGGGTTAAAAGCCAGTTTGTGGCGGAGGAGAAACGCCATTGCCATCCTTTTTCCCATGCAAAGAAATCTGAATTTTAGATCTAAAGATTTAAACAAAGTCTCTCCCAAGTGTTTTAAGGAATGGATTTCTTGAAAGTTAGAAAATTTCGAAACTCTAGGAAGCCAAACCTAGAAAAGGAGAAAGAAGACAAGACGTTGACACAGCAGGAGCAAGCAAGGAGTGAGAACACTGTAGCTGGTGTGACAGATTCAGCTAAAGCTGATGAGATCGAAGATGACGACGATGATTTCATCACCAATGAGGTTAAGCGAAGGCTAAAGGAGCTAAGGAGAAACAGTTTCATGGTGTTGATACCTGAGGAAGAAGAAGAGGAAGAAGAAGAGGAATCTTATCTGGACGAAGATGAGGGAGAAGACAAATGTTCAAGTGAGTGGAGAGACGTGGTCGCTGAGGGACTTCAATGGTGGGGAGGTTTTGATGCTGTCTACGATAAGTATTGCGAGCGAATGCTCTTCTTTGATCGCTTAAACTCTCAGCAGCTCAAGGAAACTGGTAAACTGATCTATTTTTACTGAGTTTGTCAATGGTTGGTTAAGCTAAAATTGGACTGATCTCTTAACACTTGAATCATCTCTACATGCGAAACATAAGCAAGGATTGTGCAACAATTTTATAAAAGTTAATAACTTTTGCTCTCAACGGTTTTGTTGGTTACTCGTCATTCTCCCAGGCATTGGAATTGCTCCAAGTCCTTCAACTCCATCGCCAAGATCTGCATCTAAGAAGCTGTCATCGCCTTTTCGATGTCTTTCTTTAAAAAAAATGGATGTTCCAGATGAAGACACAGAGCATTTGCAGCAGACAGAGATCGACCCTTGTCAAGATCTAGAGACAGCTTATGTTGCTCAACTATGCCTCACTTGGGAAGCACTTCACTGCCAGTACACGCAGCTTAGCCACTTGATCTCTTGCCAACCCGAAACTCTGACTTGCTACAACCATAGTGCTCAACAGTTTCAGCAATTCCTGGTTTTGTTGCAGAGGTATATAGAGAATGAACCGTTTGAGCAGGGCTCAAGAGTTGAACTTTACGCCCGTGCCAGAAATGCAATGCCTAAATTTCTTCAAGCTCCCAAGATTCAAGGTGGGTTCCTCAGCTCTCACATTTCGACTTAAAACCGTATGTGCAAGTAGTAACACTTTAAGTTGATCATGTTGAAACACCTCAGGGTCAGATAAAAAGGAGATGGAGAAAGATACAGACTTCCTGGTCCTCGCTGATGATCTCATCAAAATCATTGAGAGCTCAATCCTTACTTTCAACGTTTTCTTGAAAATGGATAAGAAGAAACCAAATGGGGTTATTCACTTGTTTGGGAACCACAATAACAACCAAATGAATTCTACAACCCCTTTACAACTGGTTCAGTCATCTATTGACAAGGTACGATTTCTCTGTAAAAATATTTTATGTCTAGAGAAGCTCTATTTGGTGTTTCACAAGAGAAAAACTTTCTGCAGAAGAGGGTAAAAGCGAAGGAGCTTTCAAAGAAAACAAAAGGGTTGAGAAAGAAATCTTGGCCTCAGACATCGCAAGGTACTCAACTATTGTTTGCAGCCATTGACATCAAACTCGCATCACGGGTTCTGAGAATGGAGAAAATCAGCAAAGAGCAACTTCTATGGTGTGAAGAAAAGATGAAAAAGCTTGACTTTTCTGTTGGGAAGCTTCAAAGACACCCATCTCCAATTCTTTTCCCATGTTGATAATATAAATTATGAACACACAATGATTTCAAATCCAATCGTTCCCTTTTTATCCCATCTTTAAGGTCGGGTTTTCTGCAGACAATTCATTGAAGAAATTGTGTTGTTTCGTTTGCTTTATTCTCTTTGCCTTAATAACCTAAGAACAGTTGCATTTGTTCTTAGATTGACAATTAAGGGACGATTATCATTTGTTGTTGGTTGGATTTAGCACATATGAAAGAATCCAATGTTGTCTTGCTAATGGGAAACTAAAAATCTATGATGATTGTGATGGAAAAGTCTTATTCCTCTCTTATCACTTTTATTGTTTTTGGACAAAGTCTTGATGTGTCATTAAACGACTTTTTCTTTCTTTTCCATGCTTCATATATAACAAAATCCTGAGCTATAAATGAACATCATAAGTCTGAATCGAAACCAATTAATTTTTTTTGTGAAAATCTAAGATTGAACTTAACTTTTGTGCAGTTGGTGCGCATAAGGCGCAATCAAAAAAACAAGAAAAAGAAGAAGAAACAAAGAAAAAAAAAACAAATTAAAGTGTGGTTTGGTGGTAGCAACAGGCAACAAAGACAAAGCCACGTGAACGTATCTCTTTCAATTAGAAGCATCGACACGTGGCAAACCTAGTCACCAATTTGAAGGAAAAACCTCAAAAATGACGAAAAGGGACTTGTGCACGAACTTCGTTACCGAATCAAGTAGAGGTATTTTAGTCATTATGTATATAGGAGGACCTCTTCATTTCGTGATTTTGAATTTTGTAATGTTGTTAAAATCTAACACTGAAAACAAGAATTCGGCGAATATTACAAAAAGGAAAAATTGAGTGATTGTATATAAGTTTTTTTTGTTAACAAAACTTTTTCATTTGATAGGTTATTAAATTCAAACCGGGCCATTGAGTTTACATACAATGAATCTTATAAATATGAATGAGCATTGCGAGTCAGAATATTCGCTTGTTGTGTTCTTTGTATGTAAACATTCCCTGCTCCTTGGGAATTCCTCGAAATAGCAAAACCATCGACTTCACTAACTCAATGTTGTATATTGCAAATGCCATCGACTTTGGGTGTATTTAGTATACATTCTATTTGCACAGATTCGTGTTTTAAATTTTGTATATAACGGTGTCAAATTTCTTCTGAAGTTTCTTGTAACCATAAAAGAAAATTATGTGAATTCATTCATGGAAAAACCATCTTGAGAAAAATATATTTATCTTTTATGATTCATCTATGTATTATTTGTAATTTATATTGTCCATTTCTACTTGTGGGGTAAAGCTGTTGGAAATCTAAAGGTTGGCATCCATTTTGAACATTTTTTCATATTTTTGTTTCTTCATCTGCTAAATTCAGAATCTCTTGTATGTGAATATTGATTTTCTTAAATCTTTATCATTCTTTGCCTTTTATATAATATAAAGTAATACTCTAAAATAGAAAATTTTTATATTTATTTTCTAAATTTAGCATATTAAAAATAAAAATTTTAAAATAACACAAATTATTATGTAAAAATAATTATTTACCTCAAATAAACTATATATAAAATTAAAAC
Source organism: Pugionium cornutum (assembly GCA_018901935.1). Lineage (NCBI taxonomy): Eukaryota > Viridiplantae > Streptophyta > Magnoliopsida > Brassicales > Brassicaceae > Pugionium > Pugionium cornutum. The sequence goes on along the minus strand of CM032160.1, from coordinate 5,696,129 downwards.
ATAATCTTTGTGTTTATTTTTTCAAATTTAGCATTTAATTTTTATTAGGATAAGATTTTTAATTATTTTAGTATTAAATTTGTGTTATTTTTAGAAATTGAAATGATTAGTGATATATTTGGAACAAAAACTTGAAATAGTGATATTTTAGACAATTTCCCATTTATATATACTAAACAGAATAATATCTTGAAATAACACATTTTAAAATTTTTATTCCAAATTTAGCACTCTAAATTTAAAATTTCAAAAATTGCACAAATTATTTTATCAAAATACATATTTACTATGAATAAATCATACATAAACTTAAAACATTATATTTGAATTCATTTTTCCCAATTTAAAGTTTATTTTTTTATTAAAAATAAATTTTAATGTATTTTAATATTAAATTTATGTTATTTTTAAAAATTTAAACTAATAGTGTTATATTTATTTTTGTCAATTGCCTACTGAACCATCCATCAATAATTTCCTGTATTTGTATCTTTAGAAACCCTTAAAATAAAAAATTCAAGATTGTAGAAATCGAATATATACTTTAAAATATAGTTAATTATTTTTATGTATAAATTTTAGCAAAACATATATATTTTTATGTAAAAGACGAAAAATAGATTCTCTACTTAAATCTAGTAAGGACTAAAATGGATTTCCACAAATTTTTATAGTTATCTATTTAAAGAACTGAGTTCAGATGCTATATAATGATAATGAATTAAATCTCCAAAAATAATACACATACACAATTTCTTTCTTCTATAGAAAAACGCGCAAAATCAGTTTATGTATTAAAATAAAAGATTAACATCCCAATAATTGCCGAGAAAAACATAGTCTTGACTTGGTGACTCGACGAAGCCCTTAGGACAAACTTTTCAAAGGGTTTAGTTTTAATCTCTCCATCTCCCTTTTCTCTGGGTCTCTCTTCTCTGCGACATTTCATTTTGAGCTCTTTCAGAAACACTTTCATGGAGGCTTAATATCACCATCAGGTATGTAACTCTGCTTCCTTTTCCCTCTCCCTCGCTCTATCTGCCTCGTTTTATCTACTTTACTTTTTTTACTTCTACAAGTCATGCAAGAGACCAGTTTTATGAAGAAAAAGAGAAAGTAAAGTTTGTGTGTTTTCAATTTTGATCCCCGATTTTAGACTTGGGATACGATTTTATGTTTGTAACAAAGTTGATGAATGAGTCCTACGATTTCGTGTGCGTTTAAAAGATGACGTCTTTTTATGATCTTGTGTTGCTGATGGTGTGGGTTGACTGAATTTTTAGCTTAGGAAATGAGAAAATCGTGTCTGGAATTGCGGTCCTTGATTGGTAGATTTCATTCATATGTGGTCGATTACACATTGACTCTAAGAAAGTTAAATTAATTAAATTTGGGACCATGTCTTAAAAGTTCTTAGCTTTTGTTCTCTTATGGAGTCTGGACTTTGGTTTTGCGTAATAACTTGGAATTTTTGGGGGTAATTCTGAATCTACCTAGTCTGAAACATGATATTATTGTTTGTTTTGATATAGAAGTATGACGACGCAGAGTACAATGAGAATGGTGGAAGGTGATCATGTAAAAAATTGGCAGGCTTCCAGGGATACTGAGGTATTTGGTGCACTGGATATGGCGGTTGAAGATTTAGGGTTTCTTATGAAAAGAAATAGATTGGATAGTAGTGATCATACCGGGAAAATCCCTAGTCGGAGTGGAAGCGCGCCGCCTAGCATGGAAGGTTCCTTTGCAGCTCTTAGGAATCTCTTGAAACAACAGGAAGGTAGTAGCTCTGAGGTTTTAAGTAGGGCTATTGAGAATTATGACTCAGAAGAAGAGATACGTAGGGATCCTGCATATGTAGCTTACTATTTGTCGAACATCAACTTGAATCCGAGACTCCCTCCTCCGTTAATCTCACGGGAGAATCAGCACTTGGTGCGCCATTTGGGTGGGTTTGGTGATAATAATCTGAGTCCAGCAGTATCTTGGGATAATATGGGAAAAAGATCCTCCTTGCATTCTTCTAGAACTGCCCTTTCGACCCACAGAGAGGAGCCCGAGGATGAGGCATTTTTGGGTGAACAACAACCTTATGTTTCTTTAGCTGGTCATAGTAAGAGCTTTGCTGATATGATTCAGGTACATGGTTCCTTAGTCTATCATTTGTTGCTAAAATATTAACCTTTTGATCTTTTAGCTGTACTTAATTTCATTTACCATGAAGTAAGATTTCCTTCTTACACCTTCTTCTGTGTTCAAGCGGCCTCATTCGGCAGGGAATCATCCAATAGCAGAAGACATCCATGCCATTTCCTCTGATAGATCTTCAGAAAACACAAGAAGATTTCCAGAGTCTGATATAAGTTCGGTTAACCTGCTGAGGGAGACAAATTCTCTTTCCATGGATACTATTTCTGGTGAAGATCCTTTTAGCACTGATTTGAACTCACAAAGTTCTAGTAATGCTCAGAAAGATAAATCAAACGCTAGGCTAGTTAGCCACGGGGACAACAATCTATCTGCTTTTGGTGCTTCTCCTCCATCATCCACTGTTTCTAGAATGAGGAGGAACCAAGAAGATCAAAAGTCTCAGGGGAGGAGAATGCCTTTGCAATATCCACCTTCATCTTATCAGGTTCAAGCTAGTTCACCACAACAAATGACCTATTCGAGGATGGGTGTTACAGACGATATGATGCAAACTTTGCCGAATGTTGCAACTGGTGAGGTACATTCGACTTTCCAATCTCCTCACGGTTTGGCACTGCCTCCTATGTATACATCAACAGCAGCATATATGACATCATTGAGCCCATTTTACCATCATAACTTTCAATCCTCGGGTATGTACCTCCCGCAATACAATTATAGCGGTTACCCTTCCGCCTCTGGTATTCTCCCTCAATATATGAGTGGATACCCGTCTCATGAAGCGTCTGTTCCAATGCCATATGATATCTCATCTACTTCTTCTGGCTACAACAATGCTCGGCTGTTGGCTGGAGTACCATCGACTGGACAAAACATTCCTTCTCTTGTGGATCCTTTTCAATTGCAGTATTATCAACAGGCTCAAGCAGACGCATATGCTCCTTCGTTTCAGAACAGCACTGATTCTTTTGGGCAGAAAGACCAAGCTGCTGGCTTTATGGCAAATCATGAACCTCACAACAATCCATTGAGTCCGAGTTTCGGGTTGCAGAGTATGCGGCAAATGGGAAACTACTTTGCAGTGCCACCAGGTGTAAGTGTCATGCCGCAGTATCTGGGATCACCTATTGCTAGTCCAGTAATGCCATCCTCACCGGTTGGCGGGATGATGAGCCACTTTGGAAGACGAAGTGAAACAAGGTATCATCAACGAGGATCAGGTAGAAACACGGGGATCTACCCAGGAGGATGGCAAGGGAACAGAGGAGGAGCCAACAGCGTCGTTGATGATCTAAAAAGGCATTCTTTTCTTGATGAACTCAAGTCTCCAAACGCTCGTAAACTCGAGCTGTCTGATATCGCAGGGCGTGTAGTTGAATTCAGGCAGTGTTTCTATTCTGATATCTCTCATTTTCGTTGGTTCTGATTTGGTGTTTTGAAAGCATCAAAAGATATCATGATAATATTATTTTGCTACTCATTTTTTCTCAACTTCAGCGTCGATCAGCATGGCAGCCGGTTTATTCAACAGAAGTTGGAGCACTGTTCTGATGAGGAGAAGGCATCTGTTTTCAGTGAGGTTCTTCCACAAGCTTCAAAATTGATGACTGACGTCTTTGGAAATTACGTTATCCAAAAAGTGAGTCTTTTGAGTTCAAATGAGCCAGCAAATTTTGTCCACAAATTTTGGTGATAAATAGTTATTTTTGGAGCAGTTCATAGAACATGGAACTCCAGCGCAGAGGGATGAACTTGTGAAGCAACTTGCTGGTCAGATGGTTTCTCTAAGCTTGCAAATGTATGGATGTCGTGTGATACAAAAGGTAAACAGATAAGATAAGTCTCTTCAACGTCAGTATCTGATGTAAATGGTTGATAAGTTTATATATACTTGTTCATGCCTTATGAGTTATGATATAGGCCCTTGAAGTGATAGATGTTGACCAAAAGTCAGAACTGATTCGTGAGCTTGATAGGAATGTGATGAAGTGTGTTAGAGATCAAAACGGAAACCATGTTATTCAAAAGTGTATCGAGAGTATGCCTGTGGGTAGGATTGGATTTGTAATTGCAGCTTTTCGTGGTCAAGTTGCTACTCTGTCTACTCATCCGTATGGATGCCGAGTTATCCAGGTAAATGGATAAGAGTGAGGCTTTCCACATTTCTCCTGAGCTATTTTTGACTGGAAATATTCACTCTTTTTTATTTCTGTTTTTGCTATAGAGAATCTTGGAGCATTGCTCAGATGATGAGGAGACTCGTTGTATAATTGATGAAATCTTGGAATCCGCTTTTGCTCTTGCTCATGATCAGTATGGGAATTATGTCACTCAGGTTTGGTTAAACTCTGGATCCACTATTCCTCCTGCCATTTTCTTGTATTTCATTTTGTTCTTAATGTCTTGTTTTTGCTTTATGACTTGCTTGTAGCATGTCCTGGAGAGAGGGAAGCCTGACGAAAGGAGTCGGATCATTGAGAAGTTGACAGGGAATGTTGTTCAAATGAGCCAGCACAAATACGCATCAAATGTTGTGGAGAAGTGTCTGGAACATGCGGATAGTACCGAGAGAGAATTGCTGATTGAAGAGATAATGGGAAAATCCGAGGAAGACAATCACTTGCTGGTAAGAGCACAATCCTAAATAACGCTCTCGGAAACTAGACTGGATTTATATGACACTCTCTTCGTCTGCAGGCGATGATGAAAGATCAATTTGCAAATTACGTGGTCCAAAAAGTCTTGGAGATCAGTAAAGATCAGCAAAGAGAGATTCTGGTGCAGAGAATGAAAATTCATCTCCAGAGTTTGCGGAAATACACATATGGGAAACACATAGTTGCCCGATTCGAACAACTGTTTGGTGAAGGTATTTTTCTCTAAAACCAAAACCTCAGCAGTCAATGAGTCTGCTTAAAAAGTTCTGAACTTTTTGATGTCATTGTTTCAGAGAGTGAAGTCTCAGAGGAAGGAACCGATGGTTAGACACAAGATTTTCATTTGGGTTGCAGCTTTGGACAATGTTCGACCTAGACAAACAATATATATTTGAAAGTGTCTGTATATATATGATTGTATCTATGAATAGAAGTGTGATTGTATATGTATATGATGTGAGTATGTTTTCTGGTTCAAAAGATTCGCTTTCTTCATTCTTTTTCTTTTTTTTTTTTAAGACAAGAACACAAGAGAATCAGCAATAAAAAATACTCGGTTTCGTTACTTCTCATGGGAATAAAAACACTCCCAAGTGCCAAAAAAACTTACGGTAGGGCAAAGCCAAGCCACCACATTTCCGGAATCATAACATTGAAATGCGATAAAACGGCTTAAGCTTCAAGTACCAATGGTAATTTAGGTTTCAATTTCGTCATTATAGATGTGGTTTAGTGTTGGCAGCGAGTAAAATATCTTTCCAGGCTTCATAGAAGACCCACGTGATGCCAGAAGACGGCATGACTTTCAAACAACTTGCTCCCCATCCTCTGTAGAGTCCCATCACTCCTCTTTCTTTCACTACTTCTGCTATTGCTGCAGCCATGTTTGGTGGGCATTGCCCTTTCAGAGCTCCTACCATCAACCGCTTCCGTGCCACTTCCAATGGGAAGCTTATGGTGCTCGCTGTCAGACCTAACCTCATTCACAACTCAATGAGCTCCAAACATAATTTGTGAGTCGGGAAATACTGTATAAGAGGCTTTTTATTAGTTTATTTACCGGCAAGAGCTCCAAGAACAAGCATCTCTGGACGACTTAAAGCCTTTTTGTTCTTGGAGTTGCAGTATGAAGTCTTCATTTTGTCATACATGAAGTAGTAACATGTACTGTATGGAAGCATCCCGATCAGTGTTGGTCCTAAGCCAGCATAGAATCCACAAATTCCATCGTCTCTGAAAATCCTTGGAACTGCAAGGCTTATGCTTGGATAAATCTCAGGGTTCACAGTCAATCTATCCTGGTAATGATCAGACAAAATCAGTCTCTAACGACATTAAAAAAAGCTTTACATTACGGGTTTTAATTGATTGATAACTAAATACCTTGAGGACTTCGAGAGGATGACAAACAAGTGTACTGGCAATACCTGCAGCTGCACCAGCCACAGCAACAGGAGAGATCCAAGATATGGATGGACTGAAACTAAATTCACCAATTTCAATCTTTGCCTGCTCAATCTTCTTCAACTTCTTTTGTGTTGATGTCAGTGCACGCTTTACAAACTCGAACGTCCCCAACTCAATTGCTTGAGTTGGAATTATTCGAATCATATTAATTTCGTTGCCAGCCCAAAGACCTTGCCACCCTTGCTTCTGGATAATTTCCAGAAAACTACCTGGAATGCTTCTCGATCCAACACCAACAATCATTCTTGTCCTACAGATTTCACACAGCACAGTATAGGTAGGACAAATTTCGGCATAAAATTCGATTGGTTTCATTGAGGAGATTACAAGTGGTATATGCAGACCTTATTGTCTCAAGTGGAGCAAGTACAGCTTTGGTCATGGCTCCAGCTAAAGCCCCACTAAGAAATTCACGTGCTTCCCTAGACTTGAAGAAATCCTGAATCAACACAAATCAAAACCACAACAGAGAGAAGTATCATAAAATAGTTTCATCAAATCGTACAATCATGCGAACAGAGGTTTAAAACAGAGATTAGCAATAGCCCCTTATTGTCTCTCTTTCAGTTGCATATCAAAATCAAATAATATAAGAACGCAACACAGATTTTCACAAAAAAAAAAAACACGGAACCATATTCGAATGTTCTCTCATAAGCGAAGCAGAGACTGGAGCAGAGAAAAAAGGAACTCACTTTAAATGTTTTAAAATTCGAAAAGAAGAACTCACTTTTACAGGAATCGTAAAGTCAGGAAACTGAGGCTGGAGACGAAGTGGAGAATCCAATGGAGAGAAAGAAACAGATTCCTTCTCCATTACCACAAACCCTTCTTTTGGAACAACCATTGCCATTCTCTCTCTCTCTCTCTCTCTCAGATTTTATCAGAGAAAAGAGATTCAGAAAGGGCAAAAGAGAAGAATATTCAATCAAACATAATTATAAAAAAAAAAGCTTTTCAGATTATGAAGAGACCTAGCAGCGTATTCTCTTAAGATAAAAGTGTTAGATTTATGGGAAGATTGAAGTAGGGTTTATATGCTTCTCTCATTGTGTTTGTATTTAACACCTCCCACTTGTCGAATCAAAACGCTCAGTTCCTATCCCTTTATTTTCTCGAAAATCCTTTTTTCTGTTGGTAAGTCATAACCGGTATTTTTGGTGACGGTTCGATCCGGTTCATCGGTATGTGATGAGATTTTATCAGCCGGTCCGGTCCAGGGTTTAGAGCACGGTAAAATCGAGCGGCCGAGCCTTATCTGGTCAATTTCTTTCGCAGTCTCCACTCGCTCTTTTCGGAATCAGGCTCGACGAAAATGTCTTGCTTGGCTTCATCAATTTGCTCACTCGTCCCCTTCGACTCGAGTCTGACTCGGCCAAGCCGCTCCAGCAAATTGAGCTCTTCAGTTTCATGGCAATCTTCTTTTCCTAAACTCTCCATCGAAATCGGCTCCGTTATCTCATCTCCCGTTGTAAAGAAGGTAAAGCCTTCTAAATGCATTGTCTGTGAACACTTTCTGAGTATAGTTTCTTTATTGTTCTGGGTCGTGTAATTTTGTGCTTTCTGATTTTGTAGCTTAGTGTGTGTTCTTGAATGTTGAGTTCATTGTTCCATTTTAGGAGATTGTAATTTGTAGGTTTAAAGTATAATTTAGGATTCTAGTGAATCATTATGAACATGAAACTAGAAGCCCTTTGTGTGAATAAGAATATGGGTTTTCTGAATTTGTGTTTGTTCTGACATAAATTCTTTTGTCGTGCCTTGAGAGGGATTCTCTTCAAAGCTTATTTCTTTATCTGTTGGGTATTTCAAGATTCATTATTTATCTTCAAAATAGCACCTAATGATTCAGAATACCCGCTTGTCTTAGTTTTCCAAAGCCCTTTTAATTCACCAAGAAGTATTTTTACTTCAAGTTTCCTTTTTGCTATGGCAGGTCCTCAGCAAAAAAGAATTCTTATAAAGTTTTCTTTGATGGATTGTTTAGGCATCTTTTGTGCAAGCTGCTTGGACTCGAAGATCACGTGGTGAAGCGGCAAAAAGACCCAACAGGAAGTCATGGAAGCAGAGAACAGACATGTACATGAGGCCTTTCCTGCTGAATGTCTTCTTCTCCAGAAAATTCATACACGCTAAAGTGATGCATAGGCCAACAAGCAAAGTCGTTTCGGTTGCTACCACAAACGCAAGAGATATAAGGACAAACATACCATCTCTTGTGGATAACGAAGCCTGCAGACTCATTGGTAAGCTTATAGCTGAGCGTTCAAAAGAAGCAGACGTCTATGCTGTGTCTTATGAGCCAAGAAAGGGAGAAAGAATTGAAGGGAAGCTAGGGATTGTGATCGATACGATTAAGGAGCACGGCATTGTTTTTGTTCCTTGATTCTCTCTTATAATCAATGAGTTGGCATTTGCATCACCAAGAAATGTCTATGTTTTGAGTTGTTGCTTATGGTTTCAACAACACAGAATTGCCCTGATGAAATGCCAAAGGGTATTAAAGAATATGAATTTGAGGGAAAAAGTTTAAAGACGACTATATAATGATATTGTCTGTACACTTATTTCTTCATGTCACAAGACATGTATCTAATCAAAATCTCTTTAAAAACACTTTCCTCACAAGTCACAAGGAATATGAATCCCTCCTTTATGTTCATACCCAAACTTGTCCGCTACTTCATCCATTAAAACCCTAAATTCAGGATATTGAAGATACTTGGTCGGTACCACGAACCTCTGCAATTCTTCACGACCCACATAGACCGCAAGATGCCCTCTTGGGACACTGTTTTGATACCTGGTTCTTCCGCTACCGTCCGATAATTCTCCCGACAAAAGACGATCTTTTATGTTTGTTTCCGACATTTTGTTTCGTCTGTTCTCCTGGTTCCTTAGACGTACGATGAAATCTAGCGAAATCATTTTGTCGATTATATAAATATAGAAAAGAAAGATTTAAAAGCTAGCAATATCATATGGAAAATTATATCTTGAAAAAATTTCAAAAGAAATCATTTAAATATCAATCAAAGCCAAAGGACTTTGCATTTGATAGACCATAGATAACAGCTAAATCTTCTTGAAGGTGTTATCTTCATAGAAGACAAGCTAGGTTATGAAAACCCTAGTTGTTCTTGTTTCTTTATTTATTTTTCTTGTTTGATTGATCTGTCTGCCTTTTGATGTCTTTTGTTTTCTTGGTGAACAAGTTACGGAAGAAGACTATTTTTGGCAACAACCCAAACCGTACAGTTGGTACGAGGTTATTGTTCGGTGAATCCAACAAGTTAAAACCAAGACTTTCGCGTTATCATCGATTAAAAAGCTTTTAATGTAAAACTATGGATCAACCATCTCTAACATCATATGTGAATGAAAATTTTCATATTGATAACTCGAACACATTATCATATATTTATTTTGACAATCATTTAATCGAACAAGCTTGTTCAATGGCGGAAACAGTTTGCTTCACATCTACTCCCATATTGCAAATATTTGCAAGAGCTCCTGTATACTTCAATCCATAATCCACCGTTGCTCCGCAGTAATTCTTGAAGCTATTAACCTGCAATTTTCATTCGGTATACACTGATTTAATAACGATTCAGTTTTTGCTGCTTAGAACACAAGTAACAAGATTTGAGATGTGGCTGTTATACCAGAGTCTTGAAGCAATCCCAATCGTCTACAAGAGGTTGTCCTGTTGTTCTTGTTGAAGTTAAGAGATTTAAGACATTGGTTTGTTTAACTGCAAGTCGAAGAATCTCTATAATGTTCTGATCGATTTGTTTCCTATGATTCATTTCATCAAACAATTTCTTCTGAGCTTCTTGTCTTTCAGGTGACTCCAATGGAGATTTTTGAATCTGAGAAACAAATAATGGAAACATCAAAAACAAAAGAGGTCTTTTGTTTATCTTGAAATGATCGACTTCACCTTTCTCTGTAGATATAATAGAGGGATATCACGTGAATTGACCAAACTTGAATTTGAGATTGGTGAGGACGTGAATCCAGTGAAAGTGAAATTTTCATTTTCAGGATTTGTTCCAATGTAAGAGACAAGATAATCTTTAAGAAGCTTCTTTGTTCCGAAACGGCATACATGAGAACTTCGTTCAGCATCAAATCCTGTTCTTCTCTTTACAACATGATATTGCTTCTTCAAGGTCTCTTTACTCATGTCATGAAGGTCACTGTCTCAGAAACATAACACAGAGAAACAAATTGGAAAAAAGAAAGTGATACTCAAAGTCTTGAAGAAGAATGAAATCATTTTTTGTACCTGTCCTCAAGCCAAGAGATGCTAAACAGGTCGCCGAGACAAGTATCAACATACTCAGGAGGAGGAGGAGAATGTGAGTCAGAACAGTAAGTTCCAAAACTGCTTTCTTTCGAATTAGAAGCAGTCATTGCGAATATATTGAGATTGTTCTTTAAAAGCCCTTCAAACATACTTCCAGATTCACATGCTTCAACATAGATCACCTAACATCACAAACACTTCAAAGATTCAAGAACAGAACATATAGAGAGATGAAAATATATGATTGAGTTACCATCTTCTTGTAGCTTTTCTTCTGATGCATCTTCTCCAACACTTTAATGAAATCTTTTGCTAGGAGATAATCACCAGTTGGCATCGCTGAGAATAATCATGAAGAAAATCACGGATTAGTATCACGAGAAACATCTCTTAAATTACAGATTATTAATTGTAAAACAAAAACTTACAAAGTAACCCAGGAGCTCCATGGTCAGCATAGTAGATGAAGATATGATCATTAGGACCACTTTTCACAACTTTTCCACTTCCTCCTTTGATGCCACTTTCGTTTCCAAGTAGTACATTGAAGAAGTTCTTTACATTAACAGCTTCTCCAGTGTAGTCCTATTCAAACCAAAATCAACAAAATTTATAACACTTCAACACATATATACCTGCACACATAAAAGATAAAAAAACCTTAGGAACTCCTTCATAAACATCCTCTCCATAAGGTCTGTTAATGATAACACCAGGCCTGGGATTTTCAGAGTGAAACGCGATATCATCATACATAAACACAACAATATTTTCATCTTTTAAACCTCCTTTACGTAGTATCTGATATGCATGGCATATATCAGCCTGTAAAGTAAACAAACAATGGTTGATTTTAGTTCATAGAATCTCTCTATATGACCATTTGCTTTATAGATTATAAATCTAACAATCATTTTCAAAAAAACCTGATGCCTGTAGTTAAAATAATCATTTGATCCAGCAATTAGAACAGCCCATCGTGTGCCTTTTACACCATCGTCGCCAGATTTATTATTATTGCGTGCTGAGACAATAAGAAGAACATAAAGAAAAACAAGAATATGGAAGTGAGTAAGAGAAGACATTATAATACTTGTCTGTAAATATTCTTTGAGTGTGAGATTAATATGATAGCATATTAGCTTGTTTATATAGTAAAAATCTTTTTTGGCATAAAATATTGTTTAGAGTTTAAGAGTTTTGAGTATAGACAGAAAAGAAAGTAACGCATGACATTGTCACACCTATCAACTTTGAATGTTATGAAACTAACTGCCTTGAAATGTTTAATTGCTTTGTTTGTTAGCTTCTTAGTTTTGTTTTCCTTTTTTAGTCTTATCTTTAGTTTTCTTGTAAGTTGTGACCAAACCTCTCCTAATTCAATTAATTCACATTATTTAGTGATTACCGAGAACAGAATATCATGAATATATAATTTTTTTTTGGCTACACGCTTTCCTTGATTATTAATCCATGCACATAAACGATATCAAATTTTTAATATATTATTTGAAATATTTTAAAAAATAATTTTATTCTAATGTGTTATAAAATCAATATAATTTATTAAACTAATTATTAAATTCGTAAAATGATTATTTTTATTTATTTAATTTATATATACAATAATTTATAAATAATTTCAAATAAATATATAAATAGATTTAAATTATTAAAATAATTATAATATATCTTATTGTTATTAATTTAATTAGAAAATTAATATATTTTACTATGAAATCAATGATAATCATTATGTAATTTGTTTAAATTATAGAAATACTTTTGAAATCAATGACATAATAATATATATAGTTAATAATATATTATATATAAAATATTTATATATATAATAACAAAATAAATTAAATTATGTATTAATAGATAATTACATATAAAATTTAAAATATTTACATATTATTTATTCATATTCAAAATATTAATATATATATATATCTCATTTACATTAATTAATTATAATATACATAAAATGCGTTTGAATTGATTATTCAACTAAACAAAGGGAATACTAACTTATATAGTTAAAGTGAAAACACCAATTTGAGTCACCATTGCGTAATTTTGCGTCAGGTTGGCTTAATACCTCAAGTAATACTTACCAAATTTTAACAAAAGAAATACTTACCACTAAAACCAATGAGCTGTTACACTATGATTTACCAATTTCTCGATGTAGAAGTAAAAGTTATTAGGATTTCTTGACAACAAAAACGAAATAAGTTATTAGGATTAAAATTAGGAATTGTGCGATCAAAATTCCATCTTACATATCAAAACATAGAGTCTGTCTTGTAGAGAATTAGTACAAACCTAATCTCTTCTTTTTTTCTTATTGTTTTCTTCTTTACGCGTATACACAATGTGTACATACAAAATATTCATAATTACATAGAGTTTAAGCAAACTAAAGATACAAGAATGGCATCACTTCATCTTTTCCTTCAACAGACAAGGATGCTAATCATCTTCGTTTTGGTCTGAAACAAGGAAAAAATTATATCAGAGCAAAAACTGTGAATTCTGATGGACCAAATATATGTTAAAGTTATAGAAGATGATAAAAACTAGTCATCGTATAATGCACCTAAGTTCTTCTCTGTGTCCGATAGTGTACTTGAATGTGTATTTGAGCTATCCGAGGTTACACTCATTTCATCCTGCAACGTAAGCATTTCAAAGGAATTCATTTTAAGATGCGAAGAAGAGGATAAAAACGAAATGTTGAAACTGCTAAGAGCTTTTTCAGTGCTCACTACTGGTGGCAATGAGATTTGGCTATGATTTGGTGATGGGCCTCTGCTATAGTTGAGCATAATCCATTCCAAATTTGCATCTGCAAGAGCTCTCAGTCTATTGAGCTCTGGTAAAACCTCTTTTCCGAGGTCTGGTCGGTCTTTCCTTCTTAGTTGTGCACATTTAAGTGCAATCTTTGCCAAAGACAAAGCTTCTTCTATAGGCCAGTTAGGCACTGCTGGGTCTAACATCTCCTTGAATGTCCCTTGCTCCACCGCTTGTTCAACCGTGTAAGCCAAACCCGTCGGTCTTTTTGCAGTGAGAAGCTCGAGAAGCAAGATACCAAAGGAGTAGACATCTGATTTCACACCAAGCATTCCGGTTTGTTGGTACTCGGGGTCAATGTAACAGAAAGTTCCAGCGGTTGACGTTACGTGGCACTGCGTGACGTTTTCAGCAACTGCAGGGACTAGTTTGGCTAATCCAACATCCCCGATTTTGCTTACGTAGTTCTGGTCAATCAAAATGTTTCCAGGTTTTAGATCACGGTGCACTATAGGCTCGGGTTTCGTCTGGTGAAGAAAGAGCAGACCCGTTGCAACTTCGGCTGCAATTCGAAACCTGAGCTCCCATGAGAGCGGTGGAGTGTTTCCGTACCTATAGAGTCTATCAGCTAAACTCCCTTTGGCCATATACTCATAAACAAGCACTCCATACTCTGGACATGCTCCAATAAGTAGCACCATATGCGGATGTCTAATGCAGCTAAGAACTTCCACCTGCACCAATTCCCAATAGTCAGTCATCTAAACTAAAGTACAATTCTTTTTAGATTTGAAGTACATTTTTTAAGTCAGCTCACCTCTCTCTGAAATTGGGATCTTCCTTGAGCTGCATCTGGTCTCAAAACCTTAACAGCAACAGGGGTATGATCAAGATGACCCTTAAAAACTGGACCATATCCGCCTTCGCCTATCTTATTAGCCTTGTCGAATGAATTTGTGGCTTCTTCAATCTCACCAATAACATACCTCCGATACCTTAAATTGGAATCAGAGAAAGAACCTCCAGCTTCTATGGCTCTTCTTTGTGTTTCTAGCTCTGCTATCTTGCTTGCTGTTTCAGAAGCATCCATGGCAGCTTTGTTTGCTCTCTCTTTTTCCATTATCGACTTTGTAGATTTCTCCGATAACTGTCCTTCTTGCCGCCATCCTTCCTCTTCCATTTTCTGACGTTGGAGCTCTTTTGCCTTTGATCCAAAAGTTAAAAATTCTTTCAGCCAACACTACACAGTAATACATATACAGGGACCATTTCATGTTATATCGGTTTACCTCTTGCTTTGCTGCTAGTGCTTCTCTACAAGCTGATCCATACATGTCAATTGTGTGTTTCAGTTCCTGTTTTAGTCTCCGCATCTCAGCTTCCACTTCTTCCTGTACGTGTCAAGAAAAACATATATAGTTAACTGTTCTTGCAAACACATATTGCTGTCTATAACCAATGAAAAGGCACCATACCAAGTTTTGTGGTGAACAAGAACAAGATGAACGACCGCTATCTTGTGAGACGAATGAGAAATCATGTTGTATATTGGTGTCATTAAACCTGATTCCTAAACGCATAGAGCCAACACTTTGTCCAGAACCCGTTGACTTTCTCGGGGTTAAACCAGAATCAGGAAACTCGTAGATGAAGGAAGAGCTTCCTGTAGTGCTTGTACTCGGCCTGCCTGAGCTCACAAAAGAAATGTCAGATCTTCCGTTAGTGCTTATACTTGGCCTTCCTGAACTTGCGGTACTTGGGCGGCTTGAGCATACAAATGATATGTCGTTTTCCGAGTCTGACAAATCATAGAATGAGTTTGCGTAATTTGATACCCTCGCCAAAGGTGACCTGTAGATGATATTATCGTAAAAGAAAGATTGATACAGTTTATCTTAAAAACGGATCAGATTCCTGGAAAGAAAAGATAATCATGAAACATTACTTTCCATAATCTTCAACGGAGCTAGAAATCGAAGGCCTTGCTGTTGCTGGAGCCCTATCTGTTTGTAGAGCGAAAGAACAATTTCATGTTGTGTACGGTTGCATGTGGTTAAGCCTAAAAAAAGAACTAGTAATAATTTTACCTCTAAAGCTCATGGTGTTCCTGAACTTTTCATAGTTAGAGATTGCAGAATGATTCTCAATCTGACCCATAAGTGGAGAGCGATATGGAGCCGTTCGTGTGGCATTGCGGACAGAAGATATCTTCTCTTTTGAAATGACGTAAACTGTACAGAAATCAGGTGCTGTTTTGGCTACATTGCTCGGCGTATCAGACATCTTAAATTTTCTTCATACGGATAGAAACTTGACATAAGGAGAAGAAGATAAAAAAGATTGCAGAAGGAAGAAGAGAGTTTATAATAGAATACCTCATGAATCCATGCCTAGACGGGGCACCAAGAACTAAATTCTCAATCACACCAGAGGAAACATATTCCGTAAGGGACTTGACAATGTTGTCATCTTCAAGCGTGACGTCAAGGCATTGTATCTACGCATGAAACAAATTACCAGAAACTTTGCTATATTAGAAACAAAGAAGGCAAGGACAAGAGATTGTAATCACGGTCTTACCTCTTTTCGACTGCAGTAGCAATGGAACGTCACGAAAAGGTTTTGAGCTTGCTTATGTTTCTCTGCATTAACCTCAACTGCAAGATGAAAGCACTACAATATTAGTCTCTCCAGAAATTAAGAGCTAAAGACAGCAACACCAAAAACGAGAATACCAAGATGGGTTTTTGTAATAAGAAGAGTATATGAAAAAAATAACCTTAAAAAGAGAGAGTGACCTGAATCAGATGATGATCTAAGGAGAACATGGAGGAGGATGATGGTTTGTCCTTTGGAGACGAGATGATCAGCTGCCCATTTGAGAGCATGTTGGCTTCCTTTATCTTTATCCACTGCTACAGCGACTAATCCTGAATTCGCATTCTTCTTCTTCACGATTCCTTTTTGAGACTTCATCGATTACAACGTAGCTTAAGACCCTAGATTGCAAAGTCCTGGATTTGAACGAAATCAATATCTCTCAATTCTGCCTCCTCTATCTTCTCGGAGGATTTCATTCTCAAAGCTATAGAAAATCTACCATATTCCTAAATCAGAGATTCGAGAATTTATCTCTCTCCCCCCAAAATAGAAAATTGTGACTTAGTGGTGGACTCAAGAACAACAATTGATTATGTCTACCGCTCGTTTGAGTTCTTGCGGATTCTCAGCGATTGTAAAAAATAGCAAATCCCTAAAAAATCCAAATCTTTGCAATTTTCGGAAGATTAAAGGGTATGTGTTTCCAACTTAGTTATCCTATATTTACATTTGCGCGTTTTAGGCTCAAGTATTTCGATCCCAGCAATCCTATTCACACATGGAATCAAGTATTAAATTAAATTCTTATAATGTCATTGATACGACCGACGAAGATTCACCCCTTTCTTGCATCAAGGTTACAAATTGTTCTTTTAACTTTCCCATCGTTCTCCATTAACCGAGAAGCAAAGGCATTGTGTGCCAAATCATTATCGAACTCTTGTCCTTCTTGTAACTTCTCTATCTTCTCCATTGCATTCCTCATCCCCTTCGCTCGTTTTACTTGTCAAACACGTCACCCGTTTTTTTTATGTTACTCACCCAATTTACAATGCTCATGTTACCCTTGCGTTAGATAATTATTCGGAAACCTGCCCGTCAACAGCTCCAAGATCAACACCCCGATGCTCCAAGCCTCCAAACATCAGTCTTCTTCATTATATGTCCCTTTTGAGCTATACTCTAGCGAATTATAAACGATCATTAGGTTGTTAGAGTGCTCTGAGTTCATCACGGTCTATCCATTGTCAGTGTGTGGAGCTCGTTATCCCATTGAATTGCGCGAGATTCCTTGTGAAGAGATTTTCATTGGTGTTCCATAATTCATGAACCGTGCATTTCGTTGTGAGGACAGAATTGAGGTTCACTGCTCCCTCAGCTTTATACCAAGCGAATGGTGTTCGGGACCAGTGGGCTGATTGAAGAGGAAGCTCGTGTCTAATTTTGCTTTCATACTCTGTTTTTAGTCTGCTATGACAATGCCTCGGTTTTGGTTATTTTTTAACTTTGTTTATTTTAAATAAGAAGATACAAGATGAACAAATGTATCTTGTGTAAGAAGAGTTTGAAACTGGAAAGACAGATAACAATTTAAAAAACATGAATTACTAATTCAAAGTTAAAGACCACAAAGACGATACTCAAATCAAATACAGCAGAGCAATAATTAGACGACGAAACAAATAATAATCAAAATGCCTTGTGGAATAAGACATTTGATTTTTATAAGCAGGTAATGTAAACTTAAGTAGAAAACTCAAACACAACATAGAGATGTTTGTGTCTATATATATCAGATCCGAGAAGGGTCTTCAAGTTCTTCTACATAATCTTCATCAATACCCCAGTTTATCTGATGCTGTGGCTGTAATGCAGATTCTGGTAATGTGTTTTGATTTATAATCTGTTTGATTTGTGCCATTTCCAACTTGTGTTTCCTCTTCAGTTTTTCCATTTTCTTCTTTAGCTTTTCGTTTTGTTCTTCTACTTCATTGAACTTTTCCTGCAAGCAAGTATGTTCGTTAGTGTGAGCCCAAAATTCAGAAAACAATCTCTCACACACATATACGAAATGGTTCATTGATTCAAATATGAATATTTGGTTTCTTACCTCAGCAGCTGCTGTTGATTGTTCGGCTTCTCTGAGTCTAACAAGCACTTCTCCAGCAGTATGAACAGCTTCTACAGTATTCCTTAGTTGAAGCTTGAGACTTATGTTTTCCTTCTTCAGCAGATCCCTTTCTCTTTCCCTTTCTACTCTAAGCGCTGAGAGCTCAGTAGTAAGTGATTTTGCAAAACGAGAACTGCAACCTTTTTTCCCAGCCTTTGCTACTGCCTTCTTCAACTCTGTTATCCATTCCACATTCGCTTTATGCTTTGAGCTTAAGTCGTTGTACTTCTCTTGTAACTCTGTGTAGTGTTCAACAAACCTGGCATGACCAAGAACAGCTCTTTGAAATGCATCCTCTAACTCCTCAGAAGATAGTTTCTCTTGTTTAATCTGTGCTTCAGCTTTCTCTGCGCGTGAACGTTGTATTTCAATCTCAACCCTGAGTTCGTCGGCCAACAATATCCACTGACTTTCCATTTCTGTGCACCTAAGTCTTTCGTCCTCAGTATCTTTCTCAGCATTCTTGTTACGTAGTTGAAACGAAAGGGCCAACATAGATGATCTCAGTTCGCTGTTGGGCATGGTTACAGACGTCTTCAGTTTGCTTTTAAGATCTTCAATTTCTCTGAGTAATGCCTCCTTCTCGTTCTCGCCGATACCAAAGTCTGTCTTTTTGGAGTTGTCGTCTGGATTTTTTTTTACTTCATATTTTTCAACGATGACTTCTGCTTGATCACGCTCAACAACATCAGTACAGCTCAGAAGCTGCAGAACCATGAAATTGGGATGTATGTTACAATCTCACAGATCTTTTCCCTGTAAGATAATTCAGTGTAAGCAACAACCAACCTGGTTTTCATTCGCCGAAGGAATTAGTTCTTCACTTCTTGCTCCCAAATTTTTTTGCGTTTCATTGTCAGCTTGAAGTTTTTGTTGCTCTTCTACCTGAAGAACATATAATATATTAATTAATAAATTTTAAAAATAATTTTATTCTAACATATTATATTATTGTATGATAATGTGTAATTAGCAAAATAAATTTTAAATAAATATATAAATATACTTAAGTTTAAAGTTTAGTAAAATAATTACAATATATATTATTTTTTATTATTTTAGTTAAAAATCAATATATTTTATTAAAAATAACAAAAAATAACTATTAATTTCGAAAAAATATAATCCTTTCTATTTATTTTATTTATCCATACGAAAATTTATAAATAATAAATAAAAAATATTAATAATCAATCACATCAATAGAATAATATTTTAAATTCAATTATATAATATTATTATGTTTAATCATTATATTTCTCCTATCTAGTTAAAAATAAAATAAAATCATTAATCATTCATATAAAAATATTGTTGTTTAATTAACATATATTATACCTTTGATTTTTAAACATGGGTATTTGTATTTAAGTAAAAAAAATTATTATTTTTAATAATTATATGGGTGAAATATATTTTATATAAAAATTATCAATTATTCAAATATAATAAAAATTCATTATATTAAAAATAATAATCACTATTTTCGATAAACATAATCATATTTTAAATATCAAATAATAATATTTTAGTAATAAATATAATATATTTTATAATTAAAACTACATTATAGTTATTTAATAATTATTTTACTACTATAATATAAATCTAATAATATATATAATATTTCATAACTAAAACTATATTATATTTATTTAATAATTATTTAATCTGCGGACACAGAAATTGGATTACCAGGCGTGTTAGCTGCTCAATCTTGGCTGCTTGCTCTTTGCACAAGTTTTCAAGCACCTGCTGCTTCTCAATAACCCCTTCCATTTGATGGTATCCTCCCTGATTCACAGCAAGGCCAACAATGTTAGCTTCGTGATAGCTCTCATCTGAATTGATATCATAAACATATATTTAACATGATATACTTACTCCCTCAATTACACTTGATAATTTAGAGCTACAAAGAACATCAGAGTTGTTATCAGATTTCTTTCTGCAGGAAGGACAGAGTGGCGACAGAGGTAGTCGATCATCCTGCAGTATATCTGTGGAAGGTTGCATGGTCAAGTTATCAGAAGACAAGGAAACTGAGCATCGTTTTGATGCAAGGCTGAGCGGATTGTCAATAGTATTCAAGCCTCTCCGCAGACTTGCAACTAGAGATTCTGTAGAACCTCTGAATATCTTGCTTCCGCGTAAAGATGCCCTGATATGTTGGCTCTCTGCAAGACATGTGGATTTTATGCTCTGTGCCAGGCTACTCTGATTCCTGAGACATGAAGAAGAAAGAGCTATGCTCTTCCTTAGAGAGTCTCTGATTTTAGGAGACTCTGACTGGATTGGATCTTGCAAGATTAAGGATTGACGGCAAGGATTTATTGATATGCTGTTTTCCAATGCAAACTCATTTATCCTGGATTTCTCAGTTGATTTCTTTATGGTTGCAGCACTGTCGTCGTCATATTCTTTGATAGATTCATCCAAATCTTTCTCTTCACCCTCCATTTCTTCTGAGAAGATCTCATCATCATCAATTAAATCTGATTCATCAAATGCTGTAACAAAGGAAGAGCTGACAGACTCTCTACTGACAGGGGGCTTCTTTAGTTTCTCATTGAATGAACCATGGAAGGACTTGATCTGCTGATGCAATTCCTTCACATCATCCTCGTCAACTGTTATTTCTTCCTCGTCACTGTCAATTTTTGGCAGCATCAAAGAGCGGTTAAGACTAACTCTTAGTTGATTCAAGCTTTCACGTGCATTCTTTGCTCTGAGATAACCATTTTTACTCCCAACAGAATGAAAGGAGTCAGCTTTGGCCCTTATAAGTTCGTCCTGCAAAACAAATTAATCTTTAAATGACGACCAAATCTCAAAAATTCAGGATAAAAGTTTGGTGGGCGAGGAGATTAAACCTTTAGAACACGAATCTGATCACTCAAATCATTCACATCTTCTTCCGAGATCTCATTTATCAGTGCTTGGTTTCCCATGGATTTAGCTCGTTCACCAAATCGAAGGGTGCTCATTGTTCTTTTTGTGTTTCTGCGTTACACAAGCAAACCCTATTAGTACACAGAGTGGCCATCCTGTCATTTAAAAGCTCAACTGTTATAAACTTTGTTCTTTCAGAAGGTTTAACATAAAATGGAATTTTAACTAGGCCTGGGATTTTCTATCGTTTTCTCTGTACAGATCATTATATTGATTGAATCTTTATAGTCGCTACCATCAGGCAGCTATATTTATATTTAACTAATAAGTGACAACAAGGTGAAGAAAATACTTGTCGCTTGGAAAAATGTTGCACAAGATAGTGAGTTTTGAATTGCCACCAAGCGATTCTTGCAATAAATGCGTCAAGCAGGAGGATTTATGAAGACTGCGGTCCGATGTTCCTGGGTAGACGTTTTTTGCTAGAGCATCTACAACATGTCTGCACCAATAGAGTGATAATGTTAGGAGATCACTAAGTTGTTGAATTTTGTTCCCTTTTCTTTAGAGACTTATTTCTTACTTCAAACCTACGGAAGTAACATAGAGTTCATAAATTTTATACCCGAGCTCCGATAGAGACTTCTTCAAGAATTTCTCTTCCTCCACACACTGTTTAGTAGCATCACGTTCATTGGTTCCCGCTCCAGCAAGATCAACAAGGTTGATCCTGCTTGTTCTGGTAGTATTGAAACACCTTGATGAAGCTCCCTGTGCGCAGATAATATTTGATCAATCGTTCATCAGATATTAATACGCAAGGAAAAAGAAAATTAAATATACCTTGTTCCAAGACTCGACAATGAAAGAAAGTATGACATGTGATCGGGAGCTTTGAAAACTTGTGCTAGTTGCTCCAACTTTTCTGCTTGAAAGTCCCTGAAAAGCAGAATAAAATCAACACCAAAACGTGAGATATGGACTTGGAATAGTGAAGAAATGAACACTCCACAGTATTCATAACTTAGAATACTCTACTTAATAAATCGGATTGATCATACCTTCATCAGTATTTGAGCCACATCTTCGTAGTTATCTACGTATTCCTCAGTCAAGTTCTCCACATGAATACCATTCTTTGCATCATCCTTTATCTGCCATAAGTGCAATAAAAAATTAAAATGTTACACTCCACAAAGACTAACATATGGGAAGAAATTTGTAGATTAGTGAAGCTAAACCGTAAGGTTTCTCTGGGTTTGATCGACCAAATCACTGATTTGTCCATTGTATATCTGCAGGAAAATATTAAGCAATCTAACTTAGGAAATTCTAGAAGCAAATTTTCTCATAAAAGAATAATTCATTTGAGTTTCGCAAATGCACCTCAAGAAATGAACAGCGACACTGATAGTTTACTTCTTTTCCTCCGGACTTCATCTTTTCCTGCATAATTGGCGAAAGTGTGATGCTTATTAATGAACCAGCCATCATAGCTCTCACATCAAACAAAAGCTCTAGTAATAGTGATAAGCATAACTCACTCTCTGAATTTCAGAGAACAACATCTGAAAGATTCGAGGTGCGAGTCCTTGCTCGCCTTTTGGAGATGGATCCTCCAGCATAGAACCTGCTGGACCCCACATTGTGTAGGTCTTCCCGCTTCCATTCTAAGGATCCATTAAAAGGGGAAATTTTCAACTTTGTATGGTTTTAATTGGTTACAAGAGCTCCGAAAACATAAGCACTCAGTACCTGTCCATATGATAGCACAGTAGTGTTGTAACCTGATAATGCATCCCGAACCAAAGGAACACCTATCTGCTGAAATACATCGTCCTGATACCAAAAAGTAAAGAAGTTTTTTTTAGTTAAACTGGGGCTTATGAGAATTGTTAAGAAGATTGTGTGTGAATGTTTCTTCATTGGTGGAAATGGATATCCACTTAACAGAAATGAACACACTAAAAAGAAAAGATAACCCCTTTCTCTTCACTTAATTGAGACCTATCCAAATTGTGTGTGGCTGTGTGAGGGAGAGAGAGAGATGGAGAAAAACCTGATTTAGATTTGAGTCGAGAACAGAATCAAATGTAAATTGGCGATCCCTCACAGAATAAGAATCTTTGGAAATCTTTTTCACAGTCCAGCAGTACTCCTTTGTAGGTCTAATCCTCACCACAACCTAATTTAAAACTTAATTAGATCGAGAATTTAAGGAAAGGTGCAAAGTTTGTTTATAATTTCCTTCGAACAGTGATTCACAAAAATAGAAACAACCAACCTTCACATGTGGGTTCGAGCTTCGCTGATATTTGCGTTCAGTAAAAATGCAGACCCAACAAAAAAGGAAAGAAGATGAGTCCCACAGTTCAATCAAAGGAAGGTTAGAAATTTTTAGAGCGGGATCTTCACTTACCCGAGACGCTGAAACGTCACCTCTGCAGGTGGGAGAATCTATCTGATTCCTGAAAGCCGATGATTTAGAAACAGACTTGTTTAGCGGGATATGGATGTTTGGATCGAGAGGAGGGGCGTTTTCGATGTCGAGTTTGGTGGATGTAGGGTTTGGTTTCAAGTGTGCGGATACCGATTTGGTAAGGAAACTCCATTTTGAGTCAGCCATGGCTCCACAAATGACACAGCTTGCGAGATAGATCGAAGAAGAGAAAGGGAATGGGAGAGAGACGAAAGATTCAAATTTGAAGAAGAGGGAGAAAATAATGATAAAACTTGTTTGCTTTTTTTCTTTGTAGATGACGAAACGGATTTTTCGATTTTGGATCTACTCCATTCGGCGACCGTTATAGGGTTATCTTTTGAATTCACGATTGTATTTTTAAAAAAGTGTGTTTAATACATGATACATCGGATTGTTTTGAAATGTTTAAATCAATTTTATTTTACTCTTATAATTATAAATTTTTTGGAATGCATATTTCTATAACCAAACAGATAATTTGTATAGAAAACTGTGAACAATATTCTGATAAAATAATGTAAAGTCATTATATTTTTAGATTTCTTATAATTTAAATTTTAATATATATAAAATTATTTAGATTAAAATTGTAAAAACATTATATCTATCCACACAAAAACATTGTGAATTAATAAATATAAAACTTTTATGAGTGTTGCCTTAAAATAGTATGTTTTAAAGTTTTTGTTTCAAATCTATCACCATAAAATCAAAATTTTAAAAAATCATAAATAATTATTATTCAAAATAAATGATATATGTTGGTAAAATATTATATTTGTATTCTTTTTCCAATTTAATATTTAATTTTTTTTTGTGAAAAAGTTTTAATATATTTTAGTTTTAAATTGTGCTATTATTAGAAAATTATATATTATTTTTGGAACAAAATTTTAAAAATATGATATTTTAGAGAATTATCCAAAATTTATTGGTTAAATAACAAAATTATTAGTTAAATAATTCTTTTGTCTAAAACCGACGCCGCCTTTGTGGCATTGATCATTGTGTATAAAACAATGATCCAGAGGTGAAATTAGTAAATACAAAGTTCATTTCTCAGATAATAGCAAGATTGTATGTCAAAGAGAAAATCCAAATTCCTTAAATAAGCCAGATTGAAGAATGATGATGCCTTAGACTTTCAAATATAACAAACATAAAAACAACAAATGTGAATGAACATCCTTGAAGAAGATGTAAAGACAGAAAAAAGCAAACTTGTTTACATGTGTCCTTGATGAATATCAAGAACTGGGAAGCTAGAGATTAGGAGTAAAAGTAAAAGGTTGGGTTCGAGGAACTGGAATGCACTTAAGAGGATGAGCCATGGTTAGGTTCATTCCTGCAAATGTTTCGTCCATGTTAACCTTATGATCTCCTTTGATTTTCCAATCAAAGCACTGCACCATCAACCCTATTGCGGTTCCGACAAATATATAAGCCAGATTTATTCCAGGACATCCTCTTCTTCCACTGCCAAAAGGAATGTACTTGAGTGCTTCGTCTTCTTGACTTGATTTTGAAGAACTTAGAAACCTCTCTGGCCTAAACTCGTAAGGATCTTCCCAAGAATCAGGATCTCTCATCACAGCATAAGCATTAATAACGAGTGTTGTCTTCTCCGGAATGTAAAACCCTTTGATCTCACATCTTTCTTCGAACGTCCTTACCAAGAGAGGCGATGGTGGGTGCAATCTTAGTACTTCCTTAACCACAGCATTCAAATAAGGAAGGTTTGGTATATCTGTATTTTGAATCAACCTTGTTTCCCCTACAACGGAAAAGATTTCTTCTCTCAGTCTCTCAAGAACGTTATTGTTGTTAATGATCTCAGCCATTGCCCATTGTGTTGTTTGCACCGAGGTATCAGTGCCTCCAACAAAAAGCTCCTGCAATGAGAGACTCGTAAATTTTGTAAGTGGTTCAAATGAAATCGACATAATGTGATGAATATTTACCACGAAAAACGCCTTGATGTGTTTCCTAGTGATCTTATACTCTGCGTTTTCGTCACCATAAGTTGCCAACAACACATCCATCATATCCTTAACTTGATGATGCTCCTCGTTCAGTTTCACTTTGTGTTGTACAAGAATCTTCTCTATAAGCTGATCGAATCTGTCTGAAACCCCCATTATCTCCTTCCTGAATAGTGGGATCCGAAACTTCTTGAGCCGTCTGCGCAATATAGCTGCAAGAAAGATCTTCTTGGTCAAGGCATATGATTCATCCACCAAGCCCCTGACTTCCTCTGCCTCACCGTTCTCTTCTGAAAAACTCCTTCCCATGCTCATCCTGCACAAGGTTATGTTAAGAAATTTCATCACTTCCTTTTTTATCTCAACGGTCTCGGTCCTCCTCGCCTTATCAAGAAGGCTGCCGTAAAACCTCTCTAGCTCTTCAGCCCGGATACCTCGTGACCTTTCGAGTGACTCTGGTCGGAGCAGCTTTGTGGCCATGAGCTTATTCATGAACTTCCAGTAATCTCCGTAGGGAGCGGTGACGATGCCAAAAGATCCAAACACGAGGGACTCATCAATCCCAGCTGCATCTCGAGAGGAGACATTCACGTCGTGGACCCTGAAAATCTCATAAACCACAGAGGACGAAGAGGCGAGGATGATGGGGACGTTAAAGATCCTGAGATGGAGGAGAGGTCCATACTTGGACGAGAGTTTCTGAAAAGACTTGTGGGATAGAGAAGAGAGGAGAAGGTGAAGATGACCGATGATGGGAAGAGATGGAGGGGTCGGAGGCAGATCACAGCCTCGTGAGTCCTTTGGTTTCTTCAAGAAGAAATAGTAACAGAAGATTGACAAGAGGCATAAGAGGATGAAGACGAACCAGTGCTGAAAGTCAACGCTGATTATTGCTGCCATCGTTGCTTCGAAGTGAAGAAGGAGATGAAACATCATCAAGAATCCGATAATAAAATGTATGAGACAACTTAACCATGCTTTGTGTACTTCTTTAGAAAAAATGTTTTTTTTTTCTTTTTGAAGAACGTGAGACAGCTAGAACCTTGATTTTTAAATAAGAACAAATTGATAATGCCGATAATTAAAATATTCAGAGTTTAGATCCTCTCAAGAAGGTGATAAACAACGACTGTGATGAGGTGAGGAATAGAAGAATTCAAGAAAGTAGAAACAAGTCTACTGTAACAAAATAGTTGGTTTTCTGGTAATGAAAGATGAAACATAGTATTCTCTGGTCAAATAGTCGATCAAGTTCGGAATGTTAAGGATGCAAATGTGAAGTATTTTTTTCTTTTATTTTGTTTGGTAATCACAAGTCCGTGCGAATCTCGTGATCATATTAATAACTAAATAAGAACTTGTCTTAACCGCTCTGGTTTAATTAAACTCATCATATGACATGGAATCAATTTAAACCAAGGAGAACCAACACAATCGAAGACTTAGACACGGATAACATAAATTAAAATGCAAAGCTTGCTTATTATTTGCACACTCTTAGGGATTCACGAACTGCGAGTCGAAGTTAAAGGGTTTCGAGTTCGAACAACAGGAGTGAGCTTAGGAGGATGAGCCATGGTCAAACTCAGTCCTAAAACAGCCTCTTCCATGTTAACCTTATTATTATTATCTCCATTGATTCTCCATTCAAATCCCTGCACCATCATCCCAACTGCAGTTCCTAGAAAGACATAAGCTAGATTTGCTCCGGGACAGCCTCTCCTTCCGCCGCCGAAAGGAATATACTTTAGTATTTTCTCTCTTCTCTCCTCTTCCCCTGTTTCTGAAGAAGCTAGAAACCTCTCTGGCTTAAACTCATCTGGAACTTCCCAGTAATTGGGATCTCTCATCACGGCATAAACATTAACAGCAAGTGATGTCTCCTCCGGCACGTAAAACCCTCCGATCCTAAACCCTTCTTGGGAGATCCTTCCAAAGACAGTTCCTGGCGAGTGTAGTCTTAATACTTCCTTAACAACTGCTTGCAGATAGGGCAGATTTGGTAGATCTGTTTCTTGAATCAATCTTGTTTTTCCTACCACGTAATCGATTTCTTCTCTCAATCTCTCGAGAACGTTAGGGTTGTTAATGATCTCCGCCATTGCCCACTGTGTTGCTTGCGCCGACGAGTCTGTGCCTGCAAATAAAAGATCCTGCAAGTTGCTAAAATGTTTCTTAGTCACAACGGCTTGGATTCTCAAATGAAACCACATGTGAGTATAACTGCACATACCGCGAACAAAGTCTTGATATGGTTCCTAGTGATTCTGTACTCGGCGTTATCGTTTCTATAAGCCGTGAACAACGCGTCCATCAACTCCGTTCCTTGAGGCCCGTACGGTTTCTCTTCGTGTTCCACGAGAATCCTTTCGAGCACTTCATCGAATCTGCTGGAAACATCCATTATCTCCTTTTTGAACAGTGAGATTCCGAGCTTCTTAAACGTTGCGCTTAACATGGATGCCAATACGATCTTCTTGCCCAAGGAAAGAGATTCGCTGGCCAAGCCTCTGACTCTCGCTGCCTCACCGTTCTCCTCTAGACAACTCCTCCCCATGATCATCTTGCATATGCTGTTGTTACTGAGCTTTATAGCTTCTTTTTCGATTTCAACGTGCTCCTCCTTAATCGCCTTATCGAGCAGGCTTGTATAAAACCGCTCTAGCTCATCTGCACGAACGCCTCTCGACCGCTCCAATGCCTGCGCTCCTAGCAGCTTTGTGACGAGAAGCTTCTTCATGAACTTCCAGTGATCTCCATAGGAAGATGAGATGACGCTTGAAGATCCGGCAAAAAGAGAATCGTCGATGGGAGGGGGACCACGAGACGAGATGATTGCGTCGTGCTTCTTGAAGATCTCGTAAGCCACAGAGGCGGAGGAAACGACGACTATGGGAATGTTGAAGATGCGGAGATGGAGGAGAGGTCCATACTTGGATGAGAGTTTCTGAAGACATTTGTGGGTCGGAGTAGAGAGGAGAAGGTGAAGATGACCAATGATGGGGAGAGATGGAGGGCTCGGAGGCAAATCAAAGCCACGTCTTGTGCCGCTTGGTTTCTTGAAAAAGAGATAGTAACAGAGGAATGAGAAGAAGGAGAGGATGATGAAGATGAAGCAGTTTTGAATGATCATTGTTGCCTTTTTCGCTCAGTGTGAGGAGGCAGACAACAAAGACAGTTCCTTATCTAGACTGAACACTCGAAAAAAGTGAACTATTACTTGAAGAAAATGAGGTGTAATTTTAAAGTTCGTAGGCTCGTAGCGACATTTAGTGATAATGAAAAGTTAGAAAACGATGGTGGCAATCAGCAAGTGTGTGGGACCAACCAAATACATTACGAAACTACGTTTGGCATCCGGTTATTCAAATCTATTCGCTTTAGGGTTTTCGACTTCTCGGATTTTATAAAATAATTTGGATTGGTTCGATTCGGTTAAAGTAATCTGGACTGAAACCATTTCCCGAAGCGTGTGTTGCTGCTCTCTCGAATCGAATTGTAAGCTCTTTTTTGAATCCTTTCAATTTGCTTCTTTTCGGGTCGCGTATCAAATTTTGTGATTCTTCGGTTGCAAGATGGAAGCTCTCTACGCAAAGCTCTACGAGAAATACACCAAACTCAAGGTTTTCAGCAATTTCTTCCGCTTAATTTTCATGTAATTTCTCGGGTTGCCTTTCTGGTTTCCATCTGACCGCTCTCATTTCGATCTCTTCTCTCAGAAGAAGAAATTTTCCGAATTCGATGAAGTTAATAGGGAACAAGAAGAGAAATTCCTAAACTTTGTTTCGGGTACCAATCTCTCTCTATCTCCTTGTGTTCTATTGTTTTCGGAAGGTTCGTTATTTGAGTCTGAGCAGTGAGCTCTTCCATTGCTCCGTGCTTAAAAAGAATTTTTAAGCTTGTCAGGCATCGTCAGTGCTAGCTTCTCTGTCGTTAGGTTAGAATGTATATTGCAATGCACATTTTGGTTAGTAATGCGAACTCGTCTGCGACTCTGAATCCTAAACTGCCAAAATCAATTGTAAATCGTCTCCGTTTGGAATTACAAGTTTACAACATTTGGATTTTTTCTGTGTTGTTTTGTCTACAAAATTGGACACTTCCAAGTGTCTGAAGACATTCTTACTCTGTCTTTCTCTCTTATAGTCTCAGAAGAGTTGATGCAGCATTTGAGAAGTGAAAATGAGAATTTGCGGGGGATAGTGGAGGATTTGAGGAGTGAGATAACTTCAATCAGGCATGTACCCCATCTTACTGTATTAATTTTCACTGGCATTCTTATGGATCTGGTTGTATTTTGAACCTTATGAATGTAACAATAGCAGTCTTGGTCCACAGATCTACCAGGGATGAGGAGCGTCTGGAGTATCAAAAGTGTCTTGTGGAAGAAGAACGAAAGAGTAAGAAGCAATTTTAATGCTTGTTGCTCCTATACCTGCATGTCATGGAATGTACAGCCTTTTGTTTTTGACACACAATATTACACCGTTTCCATCAGACGTGATTGAGAATAGTTATTCTAGGAATAATGGACTAGTTATGGAGAGTGTTCTCGAGCATTTCTTGTTTTCTGCAGAAAGGTCTCCTTTTACATTGTATGGATTTTTTATACAGACAATGCACTTTCCGAAGAAATTGACAAGCTAAAAGAACTGATCCAAGCGGATGCTCACAACTACAAAGATCAAAGTGGAAGAAAACAAGAGAGAAAGACTCCCATATCTGCTCATGTTACAACGAGAAGTATGAGAAAACGTAGCAAGCAGTCAGAAGATATTGTAGAAGCCAACATCATATCACCACACATTAGCATACATCGTAAATCAACAGTAAAACAAATCGCCTTGTGTCCTTTTAGCTCTGAGCTGGATGTTGCACATCTTCCTTCACACACCCAGTGAGTCATTAAATTTCCTTACTGATAATTTTTCTTGCTTTTGTTGGAAGGAAACTCTCTTGGTTCCTCAACCACAATGCTACAAAGCAACATACGATGGATCAAGTAACTCTGCTAGTTGTACATTTCAAGCTCTTGGCGAACACTTGCTAGGAATGAAATTATCAACTAATAATGAAGGCGAACAAGTCTGCATTATAGCATTGCATCCATCAACCGGTAATTTCTTTTGGCATAAAACTTATTTCATTGCATATTTCTCTGGGCTGGTTTCAAGCAAGACATACATTTCCGTCTTTTACTTCGATTCAAATTATAGACCATCCAACGGTTTTGAGATCATCATCAACCAGAAAAGCACTGATGTTGAATTTTTCTCCCTCAATTTTAACCTTAACAGGATTATCATTCAGCCTAACGTTAGTAAACAACTCAACTGGTGAAGAATCCGAGCTGCTCTACAAGGTTGTAACACTGGGGACATTAGAAAGAGTGGCACCAAAATGGATGAGAGACGTTATAATGTTCAGCACAAGTATGTGTCCTGTCTTCTTCGAAAGGGTCTCTCGAGTCATTAAGTTCCAATGTTGATTGGTATGTACATCTCCCTCCCTTATCTTAGGTCGCCATCTTTAATGGCTTCGTAGTGTGATGTTTCTCAATAGATTGAAAAGTTAGGGAAGTGATCATGTATCTATAGAAAAGCGACTCTCTTTAATTTTGACATTGGTTTTAAAGATCTTCTTGTGTTTGATGAATCTAATTGTAACAAAGATCTTGATTTGTCCTTCGCCGTCAGCACCTCTCCTCTTGCAGTTCCCTTACTCTTTGATATATTGTGCATTTTGTGTGATTCTACACTTAGGCATCATCACAATTGGTTACTAGAATTATGTAGTAATTTCCAAACCTTATCACAGAAAGAAATAACAGAAACACGCCTTCGCTCGATACTTCAGAAAAACTCGAGTTCTCTCTTATACCAGAAAGATTCGCCACCTCTTATACTTGGGCTTCCGACAAAACAAACTGCTCCAAACCTCCTCAGGTCTACCAACCAAATCTCCCAAACCGGAAATACGGTTTAAACTTAGTGAACCAAATCTAGAACCATACCGCTACATATTCGATCACGATCAACGTAACCAATTATGGATCAATCATATTTCGATGAGAACAATTTTAGTTTGGATTGATTATGAATCGTGTAGTTTATTCGATTATGATAACATCTCAAAAATCATGAATTTTCAATTCCAAAATACTAATTGGTTATGACTGAATTGATATATGCCATTTTTATTTCGATATAAAATATTATTTTCTACTGAAATTTTATTGAAATCTGATTGAAAAACAATATAAAAAAATTATCGTGAAATGTAAATAATAGATATAAGATTCAATGCATCATTTCCAAATTTTTTGCAAATCACTAATATTTTATTTGACAATATTTTAAAAAAGTAACTTTATTTTAATATGTTATTAACAAAAATACAGCGCTGGCGTATGATTAGAACAATGAGTTTCAGATAAATATTTAGATATATTTAAATTATTAGAATAGTTACAACATATACCATTATTATTAGTTTGATTAGAAAATCAATATATTTTATTAAATTAATTAAAAATACTATTAAATTCATAAAAAAAATAATTATTTTTATTTTTTAAATTTATATATACAAAATTGAATATTAAAATTAATTTTAAATAATAGTTAAAATTATATAAATATCTAATTTATATTTAATAGTAAACAATATTATATAATTTGTGAATATTTTTTTCGACGTACAACATAGATGTAAATCTAGTAGTTAATATACAAAAAGATAAACTATAGTACAAGAAAACTTAGAATCAGTGTGGGATTCTTTAAAAATGATCTTGAAACATGTAGACTACACAAAATTGATGTCTATAGCCAAATGTTAATCTAATCTATACAAAGAGACATAAAATTGATAAATTGATATGAAATCAACATAAAATTGATATGAAATTAATATGAAATCGACATGGAATTGATATGAAATCGACATAAAATCGACAATGAAATCGACATGAAATCGACATGAAATCTTAAAAACAAATGCTACTATTATTAGCAATCAAAACCTCTCCTTTTTACAATTTCGAATCTTGCTATTCGTACAATCACCACCAGTATCTACCATACAAAGCACATCAAAACTTTTGTTGTTTAATGGAAGTGCATAGTATATTTGAACTTTAATGGATAATCGAAAACCTAAAGCCCACTAATTGGTGTTTCACCCATCGTCATAAAATGGGCCTCAGATGTTTCCTTTCTTGAGCCCAACCTCTAAAACGACGTTGCTTCGTTCATACCCTGGCCGTACATGCCGGATACCTTGAAAGTTAAAAACCCGCCGGAGTCTCACTGTCTCAAAACTTCAGAGAAGCATTTTTTCCAGTATTTTAAAAGGCAAACAATCTCTCACTTCACTTCTGTCGGGAGCTCAGATCTCCGATTCAGGGCCTTTTTCTGCTCCGTGGTGATCATCAACTAACCGGATATGTCGATCTCTGCTCAAAATCCGGATATTTCCGGCGATAGACAATCCGGCCAAGATGTTCGTACTCAGAACGGTACTCTTTTTCTCTCCCTCTTTGCTTCTTTCGTCGTCTCTTTGCATTTCCCATTTCTGCTTATACTGATATATTCTCTCCATTTCTCATCGAAAAGTTTGTGTTGCATCTCTAGGGTTTTTTGTCGACGCTTTCTGGTATATAACTCGTATTTGATGACTATATTTACAGTGATGGCTTGTCAAGCTGTTGCGAATATAGTTAAGACCTCACTTGGTCCCGTCGGACTCGATAAGGTATGTGATCTGAGTCCACTGCTTTGTGACTGTTTGGGATTTATTCGTTTCTGATTTGCAGGGAAGTTAGATATATTCTGATAGCCACTATTTTTGTTTCTTAGATGAGTATGTGTCGGCAGCATTTGTGTACTTTTAGGTTTGCTTGCAAAAAAAAAATATTATTTTGTGGTTCTCTTAGACTTGAACCATTTCTAGTTTTATTCTAAACCTGCTTGACGGGAGCTTTTTTATTCGCGTACCCTATTAGTCCAATCCTGTTTCATACTGTTTTGGCTTGTTTTTTTCAGATGTTGGTGGATGATATTGGTGATGTGACCATTACGAATGACGGTGCTACTATTCTTAGGATGTTGGAGGTCGAACACCCAGCTGCTAAGGTGCTTGATACATACTTATAAACACTGTAATCTGTATTATGTGTGTCATACGAACCATTAGTTACCCTGCTCTCTGTTTGTCTGTTTTTGTATGACAGGTTCTTGTCGAGTTAGCTGAACTCCAGGATAGAGAAGTTGGTGATGGGACTACATCAGTTGTTATTGTAGCTGCTGAGTTACTTAAGGTTATTTTGATTACTGTTGTCTAAAGTTGGAAGATTTTTCTTATGATAACTGCTTTGTGATTAATTGTTATGCATATGTTTTGCAGAGGGCGAATGATTTGGTCAGGAACAAAATACATCCAACATCAATAATCAGTGGATACAGGGTAGGCTGCGACTTTGGTTTCATATATAGTGACCTGCATTACAGAAGTGTTTCCAGGGTGTTCATAACCTGTTTTACTGTTGACAGCTAGCTATGAGAGAATCTTGCAAGTACATAGAAGAGAAGTTGGTGACGAAGGTTTGTCTTGTTGTGATGGTCTATTGTTTTGGCTCTGACCTCATGCGTTTTCTTTCTGCATGAGTATACATGATTTGAGGAAATTCAACTCTATATGGTCTGAGACCATTGGTCTCTTTTTTATATAAGTTTTAAAACTTGGAAGTTCTCCATAGTGGCTGTCACTGTCCCTTCAATTAATTGCTTCTTTTTGCTTTCATAGGTTGAAAAGCTTGGGAAAGTTCCATTGATAAACTGTGCTAAAACCAGCATGTCCTCCAAACTGATATCTGGTGACAGCGACTTCTTTGCTAATTTGGTATGTTTCTAGTTCTCCTTACTTGGCAATCACGTGGAAGTGCATGCTTTGTGAGTAAATCATTAGTATGCTTAGTTCCTACGTTTTACTCTTGGTTTTGTCTGGGGAAACTCATCTCTATTTGAGTCCGTTCTAGCTTTTCCTTTTAAGGTTTGGGATCCCTTGATATTTTCTTGCAATGATACCCTGAACATTGCATGTGGCTGAACTGTCGTAATCACATTTTCTTGAAGGTTGTGGATGCTGTCCAGTCAGTAAAGATGACAAATCAGCGGGGGGAGGTAAAATATCCTATCAAGGTCAGTCTATGCTCCTCTTTCAGAGTTGCAAAGATAAGATCTTGATTTAGGATGACATTTTTATGCTTAAAACTTCTGCGTATCACATTGCAGGGTATTAATATTCTTAAAGCTCATGGACAAAGTGCAAGAGACAGCTATCTACTGAATGGGTATGCACTCAATACTGGTCGTGCTGCCCAAGGGATGCCATTACGTGTGTCTCCAGCAAAGATTGCTTGCCTTGACTTTAATCTGCAGAAAACAAAAATGCAGCTAGGTGTCCAAGTCGTTGTTAATGATCCACGAGAACTTGAAAAAATCCGTCAAAGGTAATTCTCTCAGTTGTACAATTTCCCCGGAGTTTCTTACATGCAGATACTTGCTTTTTTGTCTTACGAATGTTGATCAGTTTTTTCTCTTCATCCTAACGAGAAGAAGTATTTGCATGTTTTCCAATTATGGGGTGTACAATGTAGATAAAGCTTAAAATATCTGGCTATATTGTATGCTTGTACAAAGTTCTTTCTATATGTTGCTGAATATATATTTTCACAGAGAAGCTGACATGACAAAAGAGCGAATAGAGAAACTTCTTAAAGCTGGGGCCAATGTAATTTTGACCACGAAGGGGATTGACGACATGGCACTTAAAGTGAGATTGAATAATGTTTTCTCTCTTCCCTTTTACACATTACTCAGTTTTTTTAAGTATTGGAGTATTACTCACCTTTATAATTGACTCATCAAAGTTATTCATATCAGAATGTTCTCATTTCTTTTGCTTTTATTTCAGTACTTTGTAGAGGCAGGAGCTATTGCTGTCAGGCGTGTGCGCAAAGAAGATATGCGCCATGTTGCTAAGGCAACAGGAGCAACTCTGGTGCGTCCTCAGCTTTGCTTTTAAAATACTGAAAGCATTATAACCAATTGCCAATCTAAGATGTGATTGTGAACTTAAAACTTAAACTAATATCTTTGTTATTTTTGTTTTAGGTCACCACTTTTGCTGACATGGAGGGCGAAGAAACATTTGATCCAACACACCTCGGATCTGCAGACGAGGTTGTGGAGGAGAGAATCGCTGATGACGATGTTGTATTGATAAAGGGCACTAAAACAAGCAGTGCGGTATGTCATTTGCTCTCTGCATGAGATCATTTTTAATTGTTGACACTGCTATATCATGCAAAATCAATCTCAAATATAGTAATTAAAGTTGGCTTCCAAATTTGTCTAAAGTTATCACACAGCGTTTAGTCTAGCTTTGTCATGACTTAATAAGTTTTTTGTATGTAAGGTCTCCTTGATCTTAAGAGGTGCAAATGACTACATGCTTGATGAGATGGAGAGAGCACTGCATGACGCTTTATGTATTGTAAAGAGGACCCTTGAGTCAAACACGGTAACATCCTTTTGCTGCCTGTTAGAGTCACTCCTTGCATTTGATAATGAACATCACGTTTCTGGTTTTACGCGACACTCTGTTTCTTGCAAACAGGTGGTTGCGGGTGGAGGTGCAGTTGAATCAGCATTGTCTGTGTATCTGGAGCACCTTGCTACAACTTTGGGCTCTCGCGAACAATTGGCAATTGCTGAATTTGCAGATGCGCTATTGATTATACCAAAGGTGCGTCCTACATTCTTTTTCATAAACAAAAAAAGATCAGTAGTTTATTCTTAAGTATCCAACGATTATCATCCTATTCTCAGGTGCTTGCAGTAAACGCTGCTAAGGATGCAACAGAGTTGGTAGCTAAACTAAGAGCGTACCACCACACCGCACAAACCAAGGCTGATAAGAAGCACTATTTAAGGTAATAAGCAATATTGCTGTTTGTGTTGTTTTCCCCATGAATTTTGAAATATATTTTGTTTTCTCATTCTGTTTTTTATGTTGGGAAAACGAAAAACCAGCATGGGGCTTGATCTTGTAAACGGAACCATCCGTAACAATTTGGAAGCTGGAGTGATCGAACCGGCTATGAGCAAAGTCAAAATTATTCAGGTGACTTTCTCTCTCACAAAATAAAATAAAAATAATCTCTAAAATTTTTAAAGGAGCTTCGTTTTGTGATCAGTTTGCAACAGAGGCAGCTATAACGATTCTGCGAATAGACGACATGATCAAACTGGTGAAGGATGAGAGCCAAGGCGATGAATAAGTAAAGGCGATGAATAGGCAAAGGCTCAGCTCTTATTGGTCCGTCCGACCTTATCCGTTAGTGTGTTTTGTCCGCATTTTCAGCATCCACCGGGTCTTTTTTTTAGCTCTGTAACAATTAGCCCATGAAACAGCAGTTTCTGTTTTTCCAACTCTCGTTTTTCACTAAAGAAATTTTTGTTTCTTTTTTATCCTTGGATGGAGGAGCCAGTGCTGGATAAAAAGTGTTATCGATTCGTTGTTCTTCTGCCTTTAGCCCTTTTAAGACTTGCTTCTTTTGACTACTGCAGAAAAAACGAAGAAATTAGAAAGGTATATGCGTCTAAAACAATCTGCACCATTATTCGTACGTATGGTATCGTTGGAACGGGATGCGACAAAGCCAGAAACAATGCAGAGCCAATGAGCCATATTAACCACTAAGTGTCTTGTCCCAATAAATCTCTCAGAGCTTCGTCCATGTATTCTCTTGTAATTCAAATTCAGAACTCCTGCATTGCCATATCTCCATACCTTTTTCAAATTTCCTGCAACTTAAATAAGGTCATCAGATCGCAGATCATCAAAACAGGAACAATGATTTAAAAAAACTGCAACGCTTTAGGTGAGCTTTGAGTGTTGTTCTTTCTTACAAATTTATATATACATGTAAGAGGGTGCATGCCACGTGGAACCATCAGAGCACGGTAGAAAAATTGACTCTGTTAAGACTGATGTTAATACAAAAACGATTTAATTGAAGTTTTTCATTGTTCGTCAACAACACATATCAGATTTCACAGAAGACGAAGAAGATGGCAGAGACTGTGCATTCTCCAATCGTGACTTACGCATCCATGCTATCGCTTCTCGCTCTTTGTCCACCTTTCGTCATTCTCCTGTAAGCTCTTCCTCATTTCGATTTCATTTCATCCGTTCGTAGATCGAGAGCTCCTTATCATTTCACTTTATCATCTTAATTTAATTTATTATCCATCCTCCATCGAGTTCTCGGTAGCTCATATTGTCCAATCAGAATCCCTGAATCCTTGAATTTACTTACAGATAAGGACCTCTCTTTTTTTTTAACGTCTATTTGACAATTAGGATGTATAAGAAAAAATATCAAAACTAGAAACATGCAACTTGCATAACTTCAATGACTCGGTAAAAATTATAAAAGGTTTTGTAATCTCCAGAAACTTCATTTAAATTTGCGAAGATTAGGATTCGTTGGGGCATCGTATCGTCTGGATTTCTTTCATCTTTAATTTTGGTTCTCTTGGCATGTGGATCCGAAATAGAGTGGTATAATAGGCAAATTCATCTGAAATGGTTCAAATAGGTGCTCCTGACCTCTCTGTGTTTTGGTCAAATATAGATTGGTCAAATATAGATTGATTCCACTACTTAGTCGTTGAAGTTACATTTAGGATCTTTAGTTACTTAAACTAGCAATAAGGTTCGGTATGACTGCAGTACCGATGTTTTTATCCAGCCGAGATCCTGATGCGTTATGTGTTGTGTGACTGCAGTACCTGGTGTTTTTGCTCTAAAAGTAAATTGTTACATATCATGTACTTTATTTTCTACTCCACATACCCTGAAGAATAATATTTATTTCTCAGCAGTAGAAAAATAGTTAGTTTGGTTGTTTTGATCCCCATGGGTCCAAACCATTACTTCAGTCACTGCATTTAAGTATTGAACAAATTGTTTTATTCATAATGTAGATGGTACACAGTGGTACATCAGGATGGTTCTGTCGCCCGAAGTTGGGACTTCTTGAGGCAAAATGGACTTCAAGGACTCGTTAATATATGGCCAAGACCCACTGTTATCGCTTGGAAAATAATATTTTGCTATGGAGCATTTGAAGCGGCTCTTCAGCTACTTCTACCAGGTAAAAGAGTTGAGGGTCCGATTTCTCCAACAGAAAACCGACCTATTTACAAGGTATAGATAGCTTCAAAGCTTATCTTATACAGTCACATAGCTTGGGACCTACAAATTGATGCATATAAACCGTGGACTTGTGTTCTTGTAGGCAAATGGTCTGGCGGCTTATGTTGTAACACTAGCTACCTATCTTGGCCTTTGGTGGTAAGCAATGCATGTTTCTTTTGATGACTTTAGTTTAGAAAACTATACCTGCACTATATTTTTCCCTTGTCTTGTCCTCCAAAACTACATGTTTATCTTCTTTAATTGTTCATATTAGCTGATTGCTGCATTGTGTTGTCACGTCTTTTGTGTTATTCAGGTTTGGGATATTCGACCCTGCAATTGTCTATGACCATTTGGATGAAATATTTTCTGCCCTTATTTTTGGGAGCTTCGTATTTTGTGTTCTCTTATACATAAAAGTAAGTGTCTCTATCATGTACTAGGACGTTTTCCTTTTCTTTCTTATTCTTTGAAATTGTAGAAATTTGACGTTTTCTGTTTCCAAGACTCATATTTTTCTTTCTTTTTTCGTACAAGGGTCATGTTTCACCTTCGTCAAGTGATTCTGGTTCATGTGGAAACCTCATCATTG
Source organism: Pugionium cornutum (assembly GCA_018901935.1). Classification (NCBI taxonomy): domain Eukaryota; kingdom Viridiplantae; phylum Streptophyta; class Magnoliopsida; order Brassicales; family Brassicaceae; genus Pugionium; species Pugionium cornutum. The sequence continues at coordinate 5,656,752 of CM032160.1, read as the reverse complement.
ACTTTTATTGGGTGAGTAAGCAACTTCTGATGATAACATTTTTATTCTTCAAAAAGTGTCTGGTCGAGATTTGTTAGAGGATCAATGGACAGAAAATAAGAGAAATAGTTCGTGATCTTTAATGTTAGAATTTTGAGGAAAAGAACTGTATCTTGATAGTCAAGTACATGCTATTCAGTGCTTATTATTCTAATCAAGTTGAAATGCTCTTCTCCTAATATATTAATTGTGTCATCCTTTGTAGGGCATGGAGTTGTATCCTAGAATTGGTAAGAACTTTGACATCAAGGTTTTTACCAACTGTAGATTTGGGATGATGTCCTGGGCAGTTCTTGCAGTCACGTACTGCATAAAACAGGTACTAGCTGGATTATGCATTTGTAAAAATTGAACTCGAGACTCTTACAGGATACCTGAAAGGCTTCTTGTTAGCTATCTAGTGGGATGTTTCGACTTATCTGTTCATTTCTATTATCTTCCTTCAAGATACCAGAGAACCTCACCTCTCCTTATTTGTCCTTCCTATGATTTCCATAACCAGTATGAATTAAATGGGAGAGTATCTGATTCAATGCTGGTGAACACCACACTGATGCTGGTCTATGTTACAAAATTTTTCTGGTGGGAATCTGGGTATTGGAACACCATGGACATTGCACATGACAGAGGTACGCCTCTGGTATCAATAGCCAAAAGACGACTCCAACATATAGAGTACAAGAAAAACAAGCTCTTGCCTAAAAATAAAAAAAGTAGATTTAGTGTTGGCCATGAGTTCTATGCCTGTTAATTGTTCTGCAGCAGCTTAAAACAAGTACCTTTAGTGTTAGCTTAAGTACTACTTCTGGCTTATATGGCTACCATCACAATATTTATCCAGATTATTAACTCCATCTTCTTAACACACTGTTTTCTCTCATGTATGATTATAGCTGGCTTCTATATTTGCTGGGGTTGTCTTGTGTGGGTTCCTTCTGTATACACCTCACCAGGCATGTACCTTGTGAACCATCCCGTGGAACTTGGAACTCAGGTATACCAAGGTTTCACTTATATAGCGCAAAAATGATAAGAGAAAAATACTTTGCCTGTGTTGGTTACTTGTATAAGAAAAACCTCGACAATAACTCGTAATTGCCGCCATCTTACAGTAAAGATTGACAAACAAACCGTAGTTTAAAGCTACCATTCATGAAAATACAATTTGTGCTATCAATATCTAGACTGCTATGCCTAGTTATGTCTCCTAAGTTTCTGGACTATCTCCTCCAAATTCCATACAGTTGGCAATTTATATCCTTGTGGCTGGAGTCCTTTGCATTTACATAAACTATGACTGCGACAGACAAAGGCAGGAGTTTCGGAGGACAAATGGGAAATGCTCGGTTTGGGGGAAAGCCCCGTCAAAGGTATGATCAGAAACCACATTACTGCAATAAACTTGTTTCATAATCTTTTAATCTATTCAAAATTTAGGATGATATTTTTGCCTTCTGTTTACAGATAGTAGCAACCTACACTACATCATCTGGTGAAACCAAAACAAGTCTTCTCTTAACATCCGGATGGTGAGTTATCTATGTTAAGCTATGTTATGGATCCTGTATACTTGCAGTAACAATTATTTTAATGCCTTCTTTGTGCAGGTGGGGACTAGCACGCCATTTCCATTATGTTCCCGAGATCCTAAGTTCCTTTTTCTGGACAGTCCCAGCGCTCTTCAACAATGTAAATCATTACACCTCCATTGCTTTTAAAACAGTTTTGTTCTCTCTGTTGTGGAGCTGTGTTTTGGAGACTGATAGCATCTAATAATTATTTGCTTCTTGTTATTGTTTCAAACCAGTTCTTACCATACTTCTACGTCATATATCTCACCATTCTGCTCTTTGACCGGGCCAAGAGAGACGATGAACGATGCAGATCCAAGTAACCATTGCTTACTGTTCTGACCTCCATTTCCTTAATTCAAGCATAAAGTAAGAATCCGAAACCGAGTTTTGAACCATTTTTGTTTGGTTACGAATTTCAGGTATGGCAAATACTGGAAGCTGTATTGCGAGAGAGTCCGGTACAGGGTAATACCAGGATTCTATTGAGATTTTGATCTCATTTCTCATTTTCTAAGAGATTATTTAGCAAGTTTTGACACTAACAGCATTTTCCTTTCACAGTATCATGTGTATTTTTAACCTTTTCGTAATGACTAATGAATGAGCTTAAAAGCTGAGCCCTTTTCTTCTTTTTTCCTCTGATACTTTATTCAGTAGTGTCATGCTGGCTGCTGCTACTTCTTCACAAACCCTTTGCTTAGATGATCGTCCAGACTTCCAGTATGGGTGTAGAGGATTTTCTTTTGTATTATTTGTGTACATATAGAATGCAAAAGAAGTTAAATGCAAAAAATATTAAAATAAGGGATCTTAAAATAATTATAAAAACCCTTGGGGGGCCTTTAAGTACAGTCCAAAAAAGAGGCTCCTCTTTTTACTAGTTTTACAACAGTCGTTACAAGCGTCGGAGAAGGTCTCTTGGGGTTTTTCTTTTTGTTAAACGGTCTCTGGGCTTGTCTGGGGTTAACTGAAATATGAAGTCTGGCGGCGATTGCGGTAACGGTTTCAACGGCGACCATCACCGCGAGCTTGAATTGGAAGAGAAGCAAGTCCCTGGTCTCAGCTCTTTTGGCCGAGCCAAGAGGCGCAGTCGCGGCGGAGCTCGTGACCCTAGAGGCGGTCTCGCCAATGTGCTTAGGGTTTCCGGCCAGCTTGGCGAGCAGAAGTCACTGGAGACTCCGGACTCTCCTCCTCCTTGTACAGACTTCGATGTTGCCTATTTTCATTCCTATGCTCACGTCGGGATTCACGAAGAGATGATCAAGGCATTTTCTTTCGCTTCTTTGTTTCTTTCCCCCTTTGCTTATCATTGTTCTCGTACGAAATCATGAAATTAAAATTTAGGGTTGAATTCTCTTTGGTTTGGGGAAACTTCTTGCGTGTTTTCTGGAGCACTGCATTAGCTAATCCTTCAGTTGATGTTATGAAACCCTTTACTTGGCTAGATTAATTACCATTACGCGAAAAAGAATATTATTACTTGGGTATATTAATTAAATTTCCAGCTCGAAGTTTCTCCGTTGCTCGACAAGAAAACGTCAATGTCTGCAGAATTTGACTGAAAATTTGTTCTGATATGTCAAATTAGGTGTTTTGGGTCTTCATCTTCTTAAATCATTCATTTTCTTCTCTGAAGTCTTCTGTTCCTAGGGATTTCTCACTTCTTTGTGGAATGTTATTGGTTGATACAGGATAGGGCAAGGACAGAAACTTATAGGGAAGCTATAATGCAGCATCATAACTTAATCCAAGGCAAGGTAATACTTTTGTTGATGTAATTTCTCAACGATGCTCTTTTTATATTTGCAAATGATATTTAGGAAGATTAAAATTGGGACTGTTGTTTAGTTTTTGCTTAGCCTGTGTTAGGCTAACTTCTTTAGCAAAATTATGTTTATTAACTTGTATCATTGTATATTTTTGAAAACCTTTTGCTGCATCAATTGCTTGTAATAGGTTGTGGTTGACGTTGGCTGTGGAACAGGAATCCTATCAATCTTCTGTGCTCAAGCAGGTGCAAAACGGGTACGAGTTATGTGTGTATTACATCTTGTTTACAAAAGATATGCAACATTGTATACAATGTAGCAGTATGTATTATACATTATGTTTGTATCTCTGTGTCTGTTCTGTATATGTTCCATAGACTGCAGGGGTAAACCAACATTGTTAATGTATTTCTTACAAAAGTTGTTTTACTTACAGGTATACGCTGTAGATGCAAGTGATATTGCAGTCCAGGTATTATTGCCAATGTTTTCTTTATACAGTAACTTAGCAATAAAGGATTTTCTCGATCATCTCTCCCTTCGCTTCTATTTTCTGCATTTTTCGTGAAGTGATGACGGGCAAGCTCTTATCATAAAATGTTAATGGCTTGGAAAAGTTCCAGTTGAAATCGGTTGGGATTTTGTAATTTCATCAAAACATTTTTTGTTGAAATTTGAACTTGGAATAGAAAAAGGAGCTCTTCTATATGATGTGTTGCATGTTGCCTTCGGGGCAAGTATGTTTAGAGTGTTATGTTTAGAGGACTACGCTTGAAATTTCACAGGTAAGTTAACCCTGACAGGAAATCTTTACATTGCTTCATGGTTTGTATTACCCTTGACATCATCAGATGAAGAAAAAAAAATTCTTAAGAATCTTTCTGATATCATAGGTTCTGTGAAACTGATCTAACTAACTGAGAATTTATTACAGATCTGGTGTTTTATCTCTGCGTATGATTTTCATTTGGTTTTTGTTTCCTATCAGAATTGAAGTGGTTTTGTGAATCTTAGTTTTCACAATGGCTTCTATTCACCCCTTTTTCCTAATACCACCAGGCAAAGGAAGTTGTAAAAGCCAATGGCTTATCTGACAAGGTCATTGTTTTGCATGGGAGAGTGGAGGTAAAATCTTATCTATGATAAATGTTGAGTTGGTCCTGCATGCTGTATCAGACATGCTTAAGGCTGATGTCTATATAAATTGCACAAAGATAAAATGGTCTCCTAATAGGGGCGATATAAATGAACTAATAGAGAATCCGGGATAGTCTATACCTCTACACCGCTAGTAACACAGATTGGTTGGATGAAACATCCAGTTTTGTATGCAAACCCTCATTCTGTAGTGTTTTCTTTATTTGTTGTCATGTTTTTCAGGATGTTGAAATTGACGAGGAGGTTGATGTTATAGTTTCAGAGTGGATGGGTTACATGCTCTTGTATGAGGTTATTTCCTTATCTTCTATGTATAGTTTTTTTGATGTCCAAATGATAACCTACCAAATTATTAGTTTTCCTTATTTTCCCTGGTCTCTCATTCTCGTATGTTTTTTTATGTGATGTAGAGTATGCTGGGAAGTGTTATTACGGCTAGAGATCGCTGGTTGAAGCCTGGAGGTTTAATTCTCCCATCACATGCAACGGTATGATTACGATCCCTTCAATCATTATATCACATTATGCTCTAATGACTTTTGGAAACAAGGAAACGTTTGATATGTTGCTGTTTACTTTCTGTTGACAGTTATACATTGCACCTATTTCACACCCAGACAGATACAGTCACAGCATTGATTTTTGGCGCAATGTTTATGGAATTGATAGTAAGTACTATATCAACTTGACCTTTGGGGAATTCGTTGCATTAAATTTGATTGATATACTAATGTAAAACTGAGTTATGATTTCTTCAATTTATGTGGATGTGATGTTTTTAATAAGTTGGTACGAATTTCAAGATATGAGCTTGCCATATCCCACATCATGATAGGCAGGGAATTTGATCATTTCGTAGACAGATGACAGATCAGTTTAGTAAAATTAGGTTAATGTGATAGCATTTATCGCTTTGATAGCCCTGGTCCGCTTCAGGAAGTAAACTTGTGGACGTAATTATAAGGGTCAAGAAGAATGTCTGCTTCTCATTCACCTTCATTTCGGGAAGCTTCAAGTCAAGAAGCTGATAAATAGTCAAGTTTTATAAAATGAAAGATAAGCACATCGCAGTAAGGTTTCAGTAATGATGTTTGGTGCTGTTTGCAGTGTCTACAATGATGCAATTAGCTAAGCAATGTGCGTTCGAAGAACCTAGTGTTGAGTCCATATCAGGCGAGAATGTTCTAACATGGCCAGAAGTGGTATTTCCTCGTTTTCTGAATGGTTTTTACTTGCAATGTTGTTAACCGGGCTACTGACTGAAGGATTATCCTTTTTGTTACCAAGTAAATGATCAAAGACCATCCACCTGCTAGATTTTACATCGAGCATTTAAAATGCAGGTTAAACATATAGACTGTCAAACAATAAAAATCCAAGAGCTAGACTCTGTTACTGCGAGATATAAATTCAAGTCAATGATGAGAGGTATATGACTTTCCCTGTATCTACTATCCCTGCGTTTTGTGCATCTTAGAGAGAAGTTAGTCTTGCTTTGTGTCTGTGTTGAGGCTTTTTCCTTTTCTTGTTGTAGCTCCTATGCATGGTTTTGCATTTTGGTTTGACGTTGAATTCAGTGGACCGGCCTCTTTGTCTACCAAGAGTACTAGTGCAACAAATGTTGCTAGTGGTTCTTCATCAATGAGTCCTTCTGGAGAAGGAAATCAGAAGAAGAGGACTAATCCAAGTGATGCACTCGTGTTGTCCACCTCTCCTGAGGCTCCTCCGACACATTGGCAGCAAGTAAGAGCATGTTTTGCATATTGTTCCCGGTTTTTTCTTTTTCTTTTTAATTACTTTCCAGCGAATCATCCAAATTATAGTAAAGATCAGAGGGAATTGAATTGGTCTTATATTAAGAAGATCACTCTGATACTGCATATTTATAACCCAATTTTTGTCTCTGGTTATGTTATAGAAAAAATAGCTTACATTTGGTGACCATTTGGAGTTGAACAACTTTTTTTTTTGGACAGACGATTGTATATTTCTATGACCCAATAGACGTAGAGCAAGACCAGGTCATTGAAGGTTCCGTGACACTTTCTCAAAGCAAAGAGAACCGGAGATTCATGAACATCCACCTCGAGTATTCGTGAGTCGCCAAACCACTCTTTTGCCCTTTTTAGTTGATCGATTTCCATAAATGATTTATCTTGCGGTTTGCAGCTCGGCCGGCCGCTCCTTCGTAAAAGAGTCAGTAATGCGTTAAGAAGGTGAATCTTTAACAGACCTTAGAAGCCCTGTAAGATTTAGTCTCTTCTGCTAAAAAGCAATCACTAAGTCCAGTAATTGTGCAGAACTGACAGTTGATGAAGACTTTGGCAAACACAATCTATTTTTAGTCTTCGAAAAACCACAAGTTCTTGTAAGAGTATTTAGGTTTTAGATCAGATGGAATTAATTTTAGGACATTGTTGTTGAGGTCATTTTTAGCTTTTTTTACTGAATAACTCAGAATGCTTACATATATATCGTCATGAATGCTTATAATTCTCACTTCTCTATGAATGCTTATAATTGTCATGCATTATTGTTACTTTATGTAACCTAATACATTAAGGTCGAAATATTCAAATCTGTGTTTAAATAGTTTTACCCTCATTGATTATGGATATAAAATTATTTTCAAATGTAGTGTTTATTCCGTATTGGATCTTATGATTTGCTTATTTTTGCTGTCAACTTTCATTATATTAAATCAAAAACACCGGATAGATGATACAAGTGATCCTACAAGGGAAGATACAACCCATATATTTATAAAAGATATTACTTTTCCAAATTTTAACATAATAAACAAATGACAACAGTAAAATATTAACCGATTCAAATAACCTAACTATAATACATACAGAAATTGGGCTTCAAAGAGGTAAAAAGGCCCAATGGTAAAGCCCAATAAGTTGTCTCCTTCAGAGACGGGCCATCTTCTTCACATGCGAGTCTAAAACTGGAATACGGAAACTTCGAGCGTAATTTTGGTTATATCGGTCGAGCTCGCCGCTCTTCAATCCGACAGAATATGGGATTTTAGTGGATGTCTACTCAACCCGATGATGATAATACTTTTGATGACGATACCAATCTCAACGGGAATACCTTTGGAATACTTCTAAGTTCTAGATGTTCATTTTCATGTACCCATTTCTTATTACTTTACCATTCCTTCCTAAATTCTCAAAAACTGTTGTCTCGACATAAAATTTTGTAATATTTTAGTATCTTAATAAATTCATTTTGTTGTAAAGGAATACATAAAGTAAGTCAACAGTTTATAAGCATAATTCTAAAAACATAAGCCAAACCAGTCTATCATATTGTATGTAAACACGCATGGATGCATGTACATCTTCTGGATGGGATGATTATATGTGTATTTATAAATGTTAGATTATAAAATATGAGCAACTTTTAGGTGTAATAATTGTTCAATTATTGATAAGTGGTGCATGTCTTATGTAATACTCAACTATAGTTTTTCATTAAAATGCATGATCATTTAATTTAAATGTTATTATCCATTCGAAAGTGTATTGCATAAGATATAAATATTGCCTCTCTTTTTCCCAAGTACTTGTAGTTGGTGTTGTCGTTACTTGTATTACATTCCATAGCAATACCCATTGATATTATATAATTTCCATATCTTTAAAACCTTTTGGCACGCCCACAAATGTATGAATCACGTAGCACCATTTCTTTTCGTAATATATGTTATTATTTCCACGATTTATAATTTATTATTGGATAAGATTTTATGTTTGTAAACAGATTAGATTGTGTTATATTATTAAATCTTGTAAAGTAAATGGAGCATCCTCTAGTTGCACTACACCTTCTCGTTTAATGCCAAAACCAAGTGTATAATTGCCCACTACACTTACTTCCTTTAGAGTTAAAATCGTTATAAGTTTAATATACAATTTATCAAATGAATTCAATTTAAATTTCAGTGACGTGCATTACATAAAGTATCAAATTTTATCGTTAAAGAGTATATAATACCTCGTATGTTTTAAATATTGAGAATGAACCGAATCAAAACCGAATCGAAAAATAGTATACTGTATTTAGTGATTGCTTTTAGCAGACGACTAAATCTTATAGGACTTCTAAGATTTAGCCTCTTAGAACATGGACAAATAATTCGAATTGAAACCGGACCGAAAAACCGATTTCACTTGGTATTCAGTTATAAAAAATAACCGAATGGATATTATTTTGGTAAACTATAATTATTGATTACTAATCAAAACTGAACCAAAAACCGAAATAATATTTAAAAATTAAATTATTTTCGGTTATTTTGATTATTTTTGGTTATTTTTGGTTATTTTTTTGGTTATTTTCAGTTATTTTTGGTTATTTTTCAGTTATTTTCTGGTTATTTTTAGTTATTTTGGTTTTTTTTTGTTATTTTGTTATTTTTTAATTATTTTCAGTTATTTTTCAATTATTTTTTAGTTATTTTCAGTTATTTTTTGTTATTTCGATTATTTTTGGTTATCCACATTATTTTTGGTTATTTTCAATTTTTAAATTTAATAATTGAACTGACTAAAATCGATATATAACCGAATCGTAACTAAATCGAGATATAACTAAACCGTAACAAAACCAAAATATAAAAATAATTGATTGAATCTTTAATATGATTTATCAAAAAATTCAAAACCAAAAACAAAAATAATTAATCGAATTTATGAATGTGAATTAATCGAATAATAGAATTTTCAAGAAAATCTAATAATGTATGAATGTGATACCTCTGAACAGATGTCGACGTGCTAGGGAAGAGAGAGAAGCGGAGGCCCCACTAAACTTCCACGTAGACAAAATAAATATAGCAATGAGATGATGAGAAAGAGAAAGAGCCATCACTTAACCACAAGTCACAAGTCTCAAGTGGACTCATCTCAATAAAAATTCAACATCACTCTCGACGACGCTTATTTCTTTCTTTCCCACACTGTGTGGCGTTGTCAACAATGCTATTTCCTCTCTTCTTCTTTTTCTTTTTCATCAATCTCTCCTCTTCCTCCCTCTCAATTTCTTTCCCTGATTTTCAGATTATCGATGTTTTACCGCCTCCTCTTACCGTCACCGCAACTCTTCCCGATTTCAACGACACCCATTTCGCCCATGAATCTAAATATACTCTTCGTCTTCTCCACCGTGACAGTTTTCCTTCTGTTAGTTACCGCAACCACCACCACCGTCTCCATGCCCGTATGCGCAGAGATACCGCCAGAGTTGCCGCCATTCTGCGACGCGTTTCTGGGAAAATTGTGTCTTACAATTCGAAATACGAGGTCGACGATTTTGGGTCGGATGTTGTCTCCGGTATGGATGAAGGGAGCGGTGAGTATTTTGTAAGAATCGGCGTCGGAAGTCCCCCGAGAGATCAGTACATGGTTATTGATTCCGGAAGCGATATGGTTTGGGTTCAATGTCAGCCTTGCAAGCTCTGTTACAAACAATCTGACCCGGTTTTTGACCCCGCTAAATCCGGGTCTTACACCGGGGTCTCCTGCGGCTCTTCCGTTTGCGACCGGATAGAAAACTCCGGCTGCCACTCCGGCGGGTGTCGCTACGAGGTCATGTACGGAGACGGGTCTTACACGAAGGGAACATTAGCCCTCGAAACGCTGACGTTTGGTCTGACGGTGGTTCGAAACGTCGCGATGGGATGCGGCCACCGGAACCGAGGAATGTTTATCGGAGCCGCAGGGTTATTGGGTATTGGCGGCGGCTCAATGTCGTTCGTCGGTCAATTGACCGGTCAAACCGGTGGTGCGTTCGGTTATTGTTTAGTGAGTCGCGGCACCGAATCGACCGGTTCATTAGTATTCGGGCGGGAAGCTTTGCCCGTTGGAGCCTCATGGGTTCCGCTGGTCCGTAACCCGCATGCTCCAAGTTTCTACTACATTGGGCTCAAGGGCCTGGGGGTTGGCGGCGTCCGGATTCCTTTACCCGAAGACGTTTTCGACTTGACCGAAACCGGTGACGGCGGTGTAGTTATGGATACCGGAACCGCCGTAACAAGACTTCCCACGGCGGTTTACGCAGCTTTTCGCGACGGATTCAAGTCGCAGACTGCGAACTTGCCGCGAGCTTCGGGCGTATCGATATTCGACACGTGTTACGACCTGTCCGGTTTTGTCTCGGTTCGAGTTCCAACCGTATCGTTCTATTTCACGGAAGGTCCGGTTTTGACCTTACCAGCAAGGAATTTCTTAATGCCGGTGGACGAGTGGGGAACGTACTGTTTCGCCTTTGCGGCATCTCCGACGGGTTTGTCGATAATTGGGAACATACAACAAGAAGGGATTCAAGTATCTTTCGACGGAGCCAATGGCTTTGTTGGGTTTGGTCCCAACGTTTGTTAGGGTTTTAATAAATATAGTATTTTCAATTACCATTTTTGTTTGCTAGTAGTAAGTATAATTCTTATGTCTGATTCTCTCTCTCTCTCTCTCTCTGCTTCGTTTCAGTTTTAATAAGTAATAATTAGTATAGAGGAACTATAAAAATGTAAATGTTTTATCCAAAATTACGTTTTTTTATTTTGGATGACTGTTTGATTTGTGATACAATTGGAGTGAACCAACTTTTAGAAGACCAAGTCAAAAAGTAATACACAGAAAAAAGGTTTAAAAATTGCAGATTTCTGTCTGACACTTTGTGGTGAATCGTGATACATTTTACTAAAGTTCACATTAAAGTAAGTATGTTTTACGAAGCAGTTAGCATCACATGCTCTTGAAGTTATGTCATAAGTCATGAGAGCACTTAACAGAAGTTTGATTTTTTTTTTATATTTCTTTTCTAATGGTAATGGACATTCAAACGTAAAAAATTTCAAAACCTATATTGAGATGCAAAGTTTCATAACCCTTCAAATTAAAAGTGTGTTAATTCCACATAATCAGATATGGTTTGGGAGAGAGTATCAGAAGCAAGCCTGATGAGCAAAAGTTGTCTCATGTCAGTCTTTAAGTTTGTACATATGAGTACCTGAGTGAGAAAGACCCACAAAGCTGAAATTTTTATTTATAAAAAAAGTGAAAGGAATCATTGAAAAGCAAGTTAATAATCTCTAGTCACAATCGTGAATCACTTGGGATATACCTCTTCAATTCATTACTTTCCCGTGGTATATTCTTACTAAGTGGCTTTCATGATAATCAACTCAAAACCCAAGGACCAAACCTATAGTGTTGATTCACGGATTAAATGGCCCAGAAATGTAATCAACTGAATAAGATACTTACAAATGTAACAAAAGAGATGAAATGAGCAAAGCACTAGCAGATGAGAAGCATGTGCATTGAGACCAATGAATTGAATCATTATCAACCTCTGATGAAAATTTAAACTCCCTTTGGTGAAAAATGGAAAAGAGAAATGACTAAAGGCAAAAGGAAGAGAGAAAAAAAAAAGTCATACATAAAAGATTTGGTCCCATTTGCATTGTATGTTGTCTCCTTCATAGGGCATTTAATCAATGAAAAGTTGCAGCACTGTGTATAACACTAATGATTCATCATCTTCAAACTTAAAAAGCTGTTTTTTACACACAACCAAACTTTCACTTTCTTTCCAGTTTCCACTTATTTTTGTTATTTGTTCATCTACTATATATATGTAACTGGTCTCTCACTAATCACTAATAAATTGAAAAGCAAGTTAACAAACCCTATAACCCGAACAAACTTAGTTCCAGAAACCTTGATATTCATTGGATTTATATTTTCAAAATAAAAGCCTTATACCTTTTAATAGATCTGACAATATTTCAGACTTCTAGTCCAGTTGACATGTCTAACTATAGAGTTTTGCACTAAACTGTGTTTTAGTTTCTGCATTGATTTGTTCTAAACCCTTATAAGAGTGTATGTCGTGTTTCAAAAACAGTTTTCTGCATTTTCTAATCATATATGCTTTCATTTAGACTGATGTTTTTCATTTCTAAACCTTAGAAAAAAAAAGTGCACATAAAACCGTCAAATAAGCAGTGAACAAAGGCATAGATAAGTCGGCCAGTGAAGTCCATACCTCTAATCTGAACATCCTCATTGGCTTCAAACAAAGCAACATGAAGGAACAAGCTATGTGCACACAGAGGATTTCTCACCTCATCTACATTGCTGAAGAAGTTAGAAAAAGGTGTTTCCATAACAAATATTTGAAGGATTTGCTCGTAATGGCCAGATAAAACAGAGCCAAGACCCTTGAAGATTTAACGGTAAACTCCTAAGCGGTATAAATACAATGATACGAATTAGTTATTTACATATGGCCTCTGTTTCCAATCGGTGCAATTCCGAGCCACAAAAAAAACGTTAGACTGGCTTCAAGCCTCACAAAACCAAAACACCAAATCCTACCACAGCCACAGTATTGAAGTTTAATTACAAATGCAGCTTGAGGTTTCTTCCTCTGATCAAAACTCCGGCCATAATCTCCTATTTATTTTACTACCTAATTCAAGCAGCCATTGGAAGGCGTGGCTACACGTAGAGCATACAATAAGTAGTCTACGCCATGAATAGATAATTGAGATCATCTAATGTCAGCCGAGTCACAGAGCTTCCACCATGATCTTCACCAAACGCAGATGCTACCATTTTCCTTTTCTCGTCCTGATAAATTTTAAAGCATGGAAAATGATAGTGCTGAATAGAAATTAATCTTAAGAGAAAACTAAGAGACATCAAATCCCAAGCCAGAACGAGCTGGTAAATTGTGAATAATACCTGAAGAGCCAAAATTCTATCCTCCACCGTATCTTTAATAGTAATGCGAGTTACAGTGACTGGCTGAGTTTGTCCAATACGATGTGCACGATCAATTGCTTGATCTTCTGTTGTTGGATTCCACCAAAGATCTAAAAGAATAACATGACATGCAGCTACCATATTCAACCCAAGGTTTCCAGCTTTTAGAGACATCAGCATTACCTTTACCTGTTTATAAACTTTTTACTGTTAGAGAGCTTCAGAATCGATATTTCATGAACATTCCATGTTTCAGAAAAATGACTAGTAAAAGTATTTAGGATAATTATATCTTAAGGTATTCATATTACTTACTTCTGGATCATTGCTGAATTCTTTTACAGCCCTGTCTCTAGCTGCTAGACTCATTGTACCGTCTAATCTCCTGAATTTTATATGATTTTCAACAAAACACCGCTCAACCATGTCAAGCATACCAGTCCACTGAGAGAAGATTATGGTCTTTATTGGCCCCCGACTAGGTAAAGATGAGTGAAGACTCATTGGCTCTATAATGGTAACATCATCATCATATGGCTGCGAGGAAGAAGGCATGTCACCATGCTGTGCTGAGTTTGGACTGTCTTGTTTGGAGAACGAATGCAGGATATCTAGGATAGCTTTGATTTTTGATGAACTAAACTCGCTGTTTTGAAAAACTGATTTATCAAGATTGATATCCTGTGAAGAACTACAGCCTACATCACCGGTGATGCAATTTCTAAGGGCAGATTCAGAGAAAACAGCATCATGCCCAAGTTCTTCTCTGCATCTTGGTACGGGGCACATGTTCTCATCCCCAGTTATATATTCTGAAACACACTGGTAGCAAAATACATGGCCACACAACGTAACAACAGGGTTTTCTGGTGGATCCTGCAGATAAACAGGTAACAGAATACTAAGTAGATATTGACAGAACAAGCTTAAGAACCAGAGGGTAATAGCCCTCAATTACTCTGAACTTACATCACAGACATAGCAGATGGCTGATGATGACACCAAACAATCGAGCAGCTTACTTCGAGCCTCCCTAGGGAGTCTTTTAACTGCTTCTTCTGATATTTTTCCAACAGGATCTGAGTTATATCCTTTAACAAGTTGTGGGTGATCACAAGCTTGGCGTAGTCGCAAAAGCATAAGAAGAATATTTGCATAGTTTTGGTTCAAAGTTCCTGCAGCAGCATAGGCCTGCAGAAAGAAAAAAATATGAGGTACAACCACAAGTTTATGTTGTTTCACTGGTCAGAAAAAGACTTGACAGACACAAAACTCAAAAACATTATTTTCAAGAAAGATCCTGCAGAACTACAAAGTCATATTTATAAAACATCAAATTGCTAAGCATAACTTATTTTCCAACGAAGTGCACATCAATTTCAAACCAAGTATGAATCGATAAATTGCGGAAAGCAAAGAGTAGAACCTTGAATTGTAATCTTGAGTCTGCTTCAAGCTTCCTGTAGAAAGACCGCTCCTCCACTGTAAAGTCTACCGTGCACAAATTAACTTTCTTTGGAGGTAGATTAATTATGGGTTTCCCATCAAGCAATGTTCCTAGATAGCATAACAGAAGATATTTAGCAAAAGCCATCAACTGCAGCACAGCTACGTACTAATAACATAAGAGCAAATTCAAATTTACCATCAAACAGAAAACGATCAAATACAAATGAAAAGGAAAACACACGAATGACAAGATAAAAGTCATATTTCGTTGGTCTCTCGACCTGAGAACTAAACTCAACCAATAGCATCAATAAACTATCTGGTACTCTTGTTGTAGATATTTCTACACCGATAAAAATCAGAAAGTGTCGAGATAAAATAGAATAATGTTTATCAGATTCTGAAAGATCATCACGAATCACTCAACAACCATCTAAGAGAATAGAGAGAAGACCAGAATACCTTTGGTACGGCGCAGCATTATAGCCCTTAGAACAGCCTGAAGCTTCTTGTAACCGTGAAGAGAATTTTTGGAAATCGGAACCTTGATTGTATGGTAAAATGACTTGTACACGGCATATGGATTATATTTAAGAAACCTGAAATAGCTATACAAATCGTCAATTGTATTTTGTATTGGTGTTCCAGACAAACACCACCTCCTTTTGGCTCGAAGACTGCAACAGGCTATTGCTACTTGTGTTCTATGATTCTTAATAGTCTGAGCTTCATCTAGTACTACTCTGAGCCACCCAACTCTTGCTAGAGTACCACGTTCAGGGCTACATGAGGAATCTTCTATGTTTTTTCTACCTCTTTTCTTAGTCTTCTTACTGGCACCCACTGCAACTTTACGTTTCTTATTGTTGGAAAAGCCAGAGGCAAGACCATGTTTTTCAGTATTTTTTTTATCGTTCTCATCCTCATCCACCAAGGTCTTTTTCGGAACTTCATTGGTAACAATGGCGTAAGTTGTTACAACCACATCATATTTTGCCAATTCAATAGGATCTTTGGTCCTATTAACACCATGGTAGACTAAAACAGAAAGCTTGGATTCATCAGAAACCTTCTCATCAAGTTCTCTTGCCCACTGCCTTACAACACTCGATGGACAAACAATTAATGTACCAGCAGCTGGTCTCTTACTGTTAAATGCCAGTATTGAAGTACTCGCTTCTTCATCTTTGGCTTCTAAATCCAAATCGCCATTATCATCATTACCACCAGCAGTCAGAACTGTGGTCTCATTGTTACTAAAAACCTTGAGCTCTGGTTTAATATGACTATCACTTTCATGCTTTGCATTTTCTGACTCATCATCAGCATCCAGGTCCAATATTTCAGCTTCTTGCTTGCTTGAAATTTCAGACTTTTGTGACTCAAATTTTTGCTTTAGGATAAGAGCAATTGTTGAGACTGTCTTACCAAGCCCCTGCAATAGATCTAACACAGTTTCAGAGAAACATCCACGTAATAGAATCACAGATATTTATAGGGCAAGAAATTCAAATAAATCTGACCTGGTCATCTGCTAATATACCTCCACAAAAGTTCACATTATTTTTTTCCTTCTGAAGCATCCACGCCAATGCAATTTTCTGAAAAGCAATAGCATTTAATACACAAATCACTTCAAAAGGCCAATAAATAGTAAATTATAACATGATAATACCTGATGCCTCATAAGAGGAACGGAAAGAGTACCAGGACATAGATCAGCTTCCGTCTTGGGTTGGTTCAGATCCTGCAGGATCGAAGTACACAACTATCGAAATTGCACTGAACATGCCATTTAATATCAGGTTCATTACAAAACAAGACCAAGCTCTCAGTGTAAAATCAAAAATGAATGCTATAAAGTCATGGATCCAAATTATCATTATTTCAAAAACATGAAGAAAAAGAAAACAGCTCATTGCAATACTAACATACTCAGTCTAAAACTGTGCAGATTCAGCATGGTGATATGACTGAAGCATCAAAGAGAACCCTAATACTCTAACAAATATTAAACCAAAATAAATGAGTCGATTCAGAGTCAATTATTGCTCCATGTTCACTATTAGTCTGTTGCAATCATATCAAGAGATTCAAAAGAGCCAGAAAACCGTAAAGCTGGTACAAGGGTCATGAAACATGCAAGCAAAAGAACAGCTAAGTGTTGAAGTCCATAAATAAGAAAAGGTTGAGTTGAGGATGAATACCTGCAGTGCAGCCTGATAGATCACCTGCTCATCGTTCGCAGAATTCTTATCTTCACCTATGCCAATCCTGTGCACTGGGTCACTTGAACCAGGATAATGTAAAGGAGAAGAAGATGTTCCGTGCGTTAGAGATGAAGGCAAGATCCTAACCCCATTTATGCCACGATGAATTCCTATCTCAGCATGGGCTCCACTGTAACGATCACCAAAGGTACTCTCGTTGCCTACAGCTGGCACAGCTGAACTACTATAATATGCACCAAAGCGACTCCCAGTGGCATAACTTATACTGTTAGCACTTTTGGAAGGAATAGGTGGCAAATTGAAAGATGGTGGAAGGGTTCTTTTCAGAGGTTGTTGAGAAGACAACTTCTCATCATCACCAGAGACATTGGAAATTTTAGAGTTATGAATGTTCCCACTCCCTTTAAAATGCTTATAGTCTCCTTGCCGAGAAGTATAGCTCGAGCCTCCAGTATGAGAAGCATGATACATATGTCCAGTTTTAGCTTGACTGTTCCCTGTAGAGGAACCCCTTTGATGAAAACTACTAATGCCTGTAAGGAAAAAGAAACACAGCACCAGCCACTGTGGTTGATAACTCCATAAAGCTACCAAATAGTAACCTCACGAGACAAAGAGAAATGAAAAAGATATAGCATAAACTATACCACCAAGCCACGTGGGATTCCTCCTTGTTTTAGTTACTTGCGTAATGGGATCTGGTACCTCATCATCATCACTACCGGAACTAATTTCAATAGCAGAATCCATCATAAGATCTCCTTCGATGTCACTGTCCCCAGAAGATTCAGCAGTCGAGCTTCTAAAAAATCGAATCAGCCTGAGGTGCCAAACATTGATCACTTTAATACCCAAATACAACCATTACAAAACTTGACATTAGGAACCGTGTAAGGTTAATGATTTGGAATCATTCACGAAAGGACGATCAACGAAACTAATCGCATGAACAAAACCCTTTTCACTTTAACCGGAAACTATTTTCAACAGCCCATAAACCCAAAGACACGAAATCGAGCAAAGTAAGAAGCAATGGCGGGATATGCGAAACAAAACCATGATTTCGATTTGTAAAACCCTACACGATGAGGTAAAAGTAAAAAAAGTAAAAAAAAAAAAAAAAAAGTAGAAGAAAACGAGAAAGATGGAGAATAAGAGAAGGATTTGAAAATTTAAAGAGGTAAAGAGAGTACCAATGAAGAAACGAGTTAGAGAAGAAAGAAGCCAAAGTTCACCTCCCCCAAGAATCTGTCACGACGGTTACGGTTTGAACGGAGAAAGAGAAACTCGACGGTACTAAACTTAAGTAAAAGACATTTACCAGGCCCACGGTGACGTCTCATGGCCCATATAGTATATATATTACTTTTTTACATGTATAAAAAAGACATACAGAAGGACGAAAATAGGAATTCATTTTTTTAATTGGATGGAAATGATACACCTCTGGGCAAAGTTTACGAGACCAAAAAGCAAGGAAGTAAAAATAAAACAGAAGCTCCGTTGCTTTTTTTTTTTAGTTTTGGATGTTCATGGAGACAAATCCTAAACCTCAAATAACAACACAAACATTAAGAAAAAGCCTAAGCTCAAATCTTGAAGGGAAAATAGAATAAAATTTAACCAAACCCTGCGGCTGAAACCGCAGTTGTATGTATGTGTAGAACTAGGCTTATTGTGCGTGCTGCCTTATGCTGTTCTTGAGTTTAGCCAACTGTTAAACCGAATCCAAACTTGTAGTCCTTCTTCTTATGATCAAGCTGGGTGAAACAAAAGAATTTGAGTTTTAAAGGAGGACGTAGGTTATATATCTCTGTACAAGAACAATAAATTCAATCAGACCTCTGCAGATAGAAGAAAACTGAGTCCCATACTCAATCTTTCTTCAAGAAGAGCAGATGCAACACCATTAGAATCAATCTTTCCCCGCACACGAGACTGAAACAAAACCAATTTTATAAGAACTAATACGGATTTAGAGAGCGTTCGTTTTTTGCTTGTTTCAAGTTCCATTACAATCCAGAAACAAAAATGGTCAATTACCTGTCTAAGAATGTAGTCATACCCAACACTAGCTGTTACATCCCTTGAAAAGTAGTTGTACATGAAATCAGTGGCGAGTGAAACCTGAGTATGAGATAAAAAGTGAAATGTGTCATGATTTATCTCTATACTCAATTAAGATACATTAAATGAGAAAGGCGCATTACCTTCTCAGAAATCTTCTGAACATAGTTCATTACTATAGCACCAGTGCTGGCAACTTGCGCAGAGGCAACCTAGTATGACAGGTGGTACACTAACGAGTTAAGAGTGTTGTAAACCAATATTAAAATTTGATCCAAATTTACTATGAGTTGAGTCTGCGAAGCAAGAACTAATATAGTCAACAAATAAAAATACAGCTTGAATAGAGAAGTAGTGATAAAATGCAAGCTGTCTAGTAAATTGACTGAGAAAAAGAATTACCATCTTATCAGTATCGTATCTTGCAGCATAACCTATACCAGACTTCCGAGGCACACCAGCCCAAAAAACTTCCCCACCCAGAGATAGACGTGGTGTCACACTCTGTCCAAAATTTTATGAAAATCAAGTGAGAACAAAGACTCAATACACAAAAAATAAGCAATATTTCTTACCTACACCATACTAAAATGTTTAACTATTAGTGAGACTCATTACAGATAAAAGACAACTTTTATTATAACCAAAGAAACTAAGCACGACCATAATCACAAAGAAGAAAACGACTTATGGTTATTTACTTATTTTGTCAATTTTACATTACGGATAGATGAATAAGGTAACTGCATGAGCGCATGAGTTCAAAGATGGCTAACTCTTTTATCTATTTGACTTCACAAGTAAATATTTACAAAATTGCAGCTGCAGCAGGGGACAGTAGTCCACTTTACCTGGATATAGGTTGCTCCAATTAGTGCATTGTTCCCAAGTTGAAGTTGGGCTCTGTAGTCTGGTCCCTACACAGACATGAAACAAAAAATACGTTAAAGAAACTCAGATGAACCAAATGCCAGAAAAGGTGTATCACAAGGATAGGAAAATTTCTAAAATAGAGAACTTTCTCACCATGTAATCAAAGTTGAACATTGCGTGCGACAAATGTGGCTCATTTGTCAGCTGGGAACAAAATAAAACAGATAGGTAAACACGATAATACAGAGTGAACATTATAACCAGCAGAATAGAACTAACAAATTCGTTTCCTCCACTTGCAACATTTACCTGAGCATTTGCCTTGACAATCAACTTGTCAGTTAGATCAGCTTTCACTCTAGCATTTAGCCTACCATCAGTCATAACCCTTCCGATAAGCATCAACTGCAGAGAGTTTGTCTTTTTCACATCTTCTTGATGGCCATAAAATATGGAACAAAATGATTACCAAAAATACTACCTTTGGGTCAAAATAATTAGCACCAAACTCATAATGGGCTGTCGGAATTTTGATCGTTTCAGGTGATTGAGAAGGAACTTCGGTTGGCCCCATCATTACACTGTTTGGAACTCGTTATACAAGCTTAACGAGAAACACAAAATAAAATTTATGTTTCAATAACTGCATACATAATCTTCCTACCTGTGACTGAGAGAAAACTTTTGATTCAATCCCTTGGTAAAGTCAAAGCGTAAACCCTCAAAATTGTCTGCCTTTAAAGACACTGTAGAACATAATCAAACAGGTCAAAACCCAGAGAAACAAAATCTAAAAACAGTAAAAAAAACATTAAGGGAGCTACTCAGGAATTCCATGTGACTAAAATATTAAAAAGAAAGCATTATATGAATAAGTTTTGGTCACAAATCTACATTTTAGAAGAATTAGGAGCAGCTAATAAAATTTCACAAACTTTCTATAGCTACAAGTTATTGTTATCGAATTTTAGATTTTTATAATGAATTTCGACTATTAAGACAAAATTTTGACGCAGTAAACCGAATGAACAGAATCAATTCAGGATCAATTGAATAATTTAAACTATACAAAATTATTTCAAGTGTTTGCAAATCTCGTAACATTTTGAACACTTGATGGAAAAAAAAACACAATTAGTAACCTAAAATGTTCGACCTTGCCCAATGGAAACAGAAGAGAGCTAAATCTATACCACCAAAATGCAATGCACTCAAGCCACACTCATCTAGCTCTAGATTATTTCGTTTGTGAACACAAAAATTGTGTTATCCGGGAATTCGATAAAATTACAGTAGAAGCTAAAGAATAAAATATCAAAAAATCCAGATCGGCAAAGCGATTTAAGATATACTAAACTGAAAGCTTCACGGTGGAGTTCCTCATAGGGAACAGGGCAAGGGAGGTTAGAGTAATCAACTTTCTCATCCGCTTTATTCTTCGCATCAACTTGCGCAGTCACAAGTGGTGGTAAAAGATCCGCCATGGCCGCCGCTACTGCCTTTTGAAAATCCTTTACGACGACGGTATAAAAAATGGGAAGAAAGCGAAGAAGATGAAGAGGTAAAGGGCTTTCTTTACTTTGGTTGGGACGAGCCCTGGGTTTTTGGTCTTACAAGGGTTTTGGTCTTGTGCCGGCCTGGTTTTTCCGGTTTTTCAAACCGGTTTGGGACCAATTCATCATTTTAATTAAATCGGGTAAGAATTCGTTATTAAATTAAAATGCATCTGATCAAACAAAATAAGTGAAAATATGTATATGGACGTGTTATTGTATAAATCAGTGTTTTTTTCCACAAGATTTAATAGCAACCTCATTGCAACCACCAAAAAGTATTTCAAGTAAAGAAGTCTTTGACTTGTTGGTTAATTTCTTCTTCTTCTTAATAAAACTTCTTTTGTTATACTGCAAACAAGCGGGTAACTTAAGAGCTTTATGTAATGAAACTTTTATGGTACAAAGACACCATTGTTGTAATTCAGGACTTAAAAGTTACCAAGAATCTGGAATATTCACATATACTACCAAAGCCAACAACAGACTCCATCTACATGCATCGGATTCCTTGATGAATCTTTTTATTAAACCTTATTTTGGTAATTAAGGATGTGGAAGTTGTAAACGACAATCTTAGCGCACAAGACCCAAGTTCAAGATGCCCCAAGAAACATCAGGCCAAGATTGATCATGTGACTTCATGAGAAGAACTCTAACCCAAGCAACCCAACCTTCCCATGACATCCTCTTGTCCCAAGGACTTCCCCACTGCAAGAGTAAAAGAAGCCCTCTCTCTGCTTCTCTCTCTGCCTCTTTGAATCTCTTCTTTCCCAAGTACACTTGGCTCAACAACACATGTGGTTCTCCCACAAATGGGTTCTTCTCGATACACCTCAGCAGTCTCTCCTCTGCTCTCTCCAAGTACCCTTCTTTGCTTGCGTCGCTGCTCACAGCTTCCCAATACATGTCCCTTGCTTCTATCTGCTCTTTTGCATCCAATACCTGTTCCATTAAGAAACTCACAGCTAGTGATTCTATGCTCTTTATCGGTTTCCTGAAAACATAGGCAATTTAGCTATAAAAAAAGCACACCACTTCGGGGATTCGCAATCATACCTTGGTGCAGAAGTTAAAAACTGGAGGCACCACAAGCTCTATATCCTCATCTCTCTCCTTTCTCACCACGAATTCACAACCAGAAGCTCTTTTCCTCTCCTCCATCAAAATATCCTCTTCCCTCACAATCAGATTATAAATCGCTCCCATTCTCGAATTTGAGTTCATCCATAGCCCAGGTTTTCCATTCCCAGGCCATAACGCGACCACGTTGTTCCCTCTAAATTCGAGCCGCCCATCGTGATTACAGAAGAGCTCGTCCTGGAACCCAAAAAGCTGATCGCTGAAATCCGCCATTGTCATGAGGAGGAATACACCAACTACCCTCCTCGAAACAACGATTTCTTCACCCGTCTTGATGTGTTTCACAACAACGCCGTTTTCAGGCACCAAACCGTTCAGCTTCCTCCTCCACTCTTCCTCTCCATCGAAAATCCCTTTCTCCTTCGCGTTCCTCAAGGAAATCTCCGAGCGATCAAGATGCTCGACAAGCTCAAAATCAGAGTATTTGAAGAGAAGATCGTCGTGGATTAATGTTTGCCTCGGGATAACGCAGAAGAGATAGATCAGCGACTCGGCGGCTTCACCGACATGGTCACGGACGACGTCACGGCCAGTGGAAGGATCGAAAATGGCTAAATTAACATAGGAATTAGAGTAAGCAGAGTGGAATAGGCCACAGAGGCAGACGGAATCGGGAGCTTTCCATAGCTTGAGGATCTTGTAGATGTCGATCAAGTGATCTAGGAAGCTGCCATGTTTATGCCAACACTCACCGGCGCCGACGCTCTTGAGGACGGCGATAAGCGAAGGAAGTTTGGGGTCTATCTTCTGTAGCTCTCCTCGGAGAAAAGGCCGGGATAATTCCAGAGCGGCGACGTATGGGGATAGAGACGATGAAGAACCCATTCTCTCTCTATTCTTATTTGTTGTTACGATATCTTCTCATCTCCACTCGATGTTCTTTTATTAGGATGAAAATTACTTTTAAAGTGGAAAAACTTTGTCGTCATATTAGAAAAACTAAAATTAATGACTGAAACATTTACTTATTGTAAAAACATGAAAATAACGACCAGGTTACTAATTAACGATTTATTCGATGCCCAACCAATGTCTGATTTTGAGCCGTTGATTTCTCTCAACGAACATAACTACTGAACTACTTCACACTTCTGTTTTTTTTTTTAATTACTTATTTTGAAATGGAATTAAGCACCATGCACCTTTACCTCTTTTTTTTTAAACTAAACGTCTTATAGAATGAGCACATACATATCAAAATGTTTACCTGAATGAAAGGATATCTTTTCGTTTATTTTTCCCTCTCTTCATCACTTACCAACAAGTTTAGATCAAACAGCTCAAAGGGTAACACACCAAAAGCCAAACGAAGACGAATGCTTTAAACCGCTTAAGCCGAATCTGTATTGTTGTTCGGAAATAGATTTTGCGACGACGTCCCATTTGTAATGATGTTTAATTATTTTAGAATTAATGTCTCTTCACAACAACAAGAAGCAGAGGAAACAGTACAAGTGAACAGTTAAAAAGAAACATACAGAATAAAATATTGAGGAGAAGAAAATAGTGGGGAGAAGAAAAAGCAGCATAGAATCATGAGCATACTCAAAACGACTAAAACACTATTACCAAAGTGTTAACTTCTGAATTTCACAAGGAAAATATTACCTACATGACCAAAATAATGGAAGTGAAACCCATCAGTAGATAGTATATAACCATTTTCAGACTGAACATATTGCCAATGGTAGCAATGCCTTCATCATCTTTGTCGTCATCACAGCAATGGAAGTGAGCAAATATAATAGCGTGAGTTGTTTCCATCATAGGAAATAAGGAACTCCAGTTCTTGGCCCTCTCATTTGATTATTCTCTTCTGTCTCTGTGAAGAACTTCACTTCCCTTTCCTGGTTAAAAAAACAAGCAATTTAAATGAGGAGATGAGGTAGCATGGATATTATGAATGAAGAGACATCACTAGATAATTCAGTGCAAAAGTCTAAAGAGAGAGCTCACCATGTTGTCACTGAAACTCAATATAGAAGCAACATTACCACAGCGGTAGCAATAATTAGGTGCAGACCATACCTTCACATCCAAAAAATTACCAAAACGAAAGAAACATCATCAAGCAGAGTAATATGTCCAAATATCCAGCATAAAAAGTTATTCATAAGAAGCAGGACACTCACAGTCACAAGGCCTTTATCTTGGAACATGTACTTAAGACCTTCTTGTACAAGCTGGTGTGCACGGCATACTAGATCAAGCTTATTGATATGGTTAAACTGTACAGAAGCCAAAACCAAATACCAGAGACGTTTAATTCAATTTATTAGTTACAATATTGATTTTACTATTCAAGCCGAAAAAAACATACCTCAGTCGTGACCCTCGATCCAAAAAGCCAACCAGCTCCACGTGGACTAACAGCCCATGTTTCAATATCTTCAGGATCGCTCCACATAAGATCGCAAAAGGGCCCTTCATGAGGAATTTCACAATTTCGCTCGATCAGTCTTATCTAGAGCACACAAATAAGATATAAAGTGAGTGGATGACCTAAATGCTGAGCCAGAAACACACTTGATGGGTGGAAGTGAAAGGCAATAAAAGCAAAGTATAACCTGATCAATTGTCCGGACATCTGGGGAAAGGCCACCATGAACACATAGAACCTGGAGAAAGAAAATATTATTTTAGTATAGCATACAGCTAACATATGCGTACCCATCAACAACCCAAGTTGCTGAATAAATTACTTACTGTGCCATCTATAATAGCTGAGAGGGTAAGGTAGTCAAAAACATCTGTGCAGTATCGCCACGCATTAGCGTTACCATACTTCCTTTGGCATTCGTCATAGAAACCATATACCTGAAAAAATTCAATTGGGATGAGAATCTTAACACTAAATCACCGATTCAAAACACCTCACTAAAAGTGTAATATAAAAGTAGAGCTAAAACCATATATCTTCACTGAAACCAATACAAAAATGTTGTATTAATTCCAAACATGTAAACAAGCCCATCACTTATTATATTGTATATTAATTAAATGGCTCTGTGCTACAAAGGATTATCATCGACTATAACTACTTTTCATCAAGCTCTGAAATTATTTACATGCAAAAATGCCAAAAATGTAAGAGTTGTAGCCATGTAAAATTTTTTGTGATTGTCTGCAGATTCGAGGAATACACATATCATTGCACCAAAGAGGTACACTCGTAAGCTTAATCTTAATAAAGGTTTGCCAGGAGTGCATTGAGATAAAAAAATAAAACATTCTTCTTCACAGCGTATGTATCAACTTTACAACAATCTAGGGATGAAGATGCATCATGAGCTAAGGAGACCACAGATGCTAAAAAGGAGACTGGTACTATATAAAGCACTTTCTGAAATTAGCTTTCAAATACCTGATGCACATAGCTACCATTTAAGTCTACAAATGGCATTGCCATATGTACAAAATCAGCACTTTTACAAAAGCGTGCTATAACAACAAGAAGAAATAAAAATACCTACTTCCCAGGAACTGCGTGAAGATAACATCAATAGTTATTAGTGGAACAGAGCAATGCATACCTGCGTTAGCTGCCTACTCTCATGATTTCCTCGCAAAAGTGTAATATGGGCTGGATATCTACATATACAAGGGGAATAAATTATGCTCACGGCAAAGAAAGTAAGATAAAAAAATATATACATTTGAAGGAGATATACTTCCAGAAGAACAATGAATTTACAGCTTAAATAGCACTCTCAGGAAAGCTTGTATACAATGTGAGAGCAGATTTCACTCCTCTATCAGTAAGAGCCAAAAAATTGTGATTGGTATATTACAAAAATCTTAAAACACAGAAACATGAGCAGCAATCACATTCTCGTTTGGACTAATTTCGAATGCAATAAGTTATTGGCGTATCTCTTCCAAAGAAAGATAAATAATTGTCAGGATCAATTGCTTAATATTCTTAAACATAAGGAAAAGCACGTACACCAGCATACTAAAAGAAAGATTCAATGATGACTGGAGTCTCCGGAACATTTATGAAACGACTTACCTAGCTTTCAGAAGCAAAAGAATAGTGAAGACTTCAAGACTGTTGTAACCTCTATCCACGAAGTCCCCCTGAGAATTCCCCACAGTAGATTACAATTGTATTCCATATTGAATGAGTCATACATTGATACACCGGAAAGAAAGAAAACTCTGTACCATAAATATGTAATTTGTCTCGGGAACATGACCACCGGTCTGAAAAAGCTTCATTAGATCATGAAACTGGCCATGGATGTCACCACAGACGGTAACTGGACTGTTGACAGGCTGTACATTTGACTCCTCAATAAGAATTTCTTTCACCTGTAACATTTTAAACATATCAGAAACATCTTCTGGTAACCTATGATGCACCTTGGCAAATCTATAATCAATCGCTGAGATAGGACAAGATCAACTATATCGAAATCACAAACCATTTCCCTATAACCTGCTTGATACATTCACTGTTGAAAAGAAAGAAAACCCTAAATCCAGGAGCCAAAATTACACAATACTGCGGGTAAAGACCAGAATCGAAGTCATGTTCCACCAAAATATACACATAAACCAGGTAGAGAGCAACAGAGGAAGTTCTAGCCTCGACCCAGAAAACAAATCGGGTTTGCAGATACATTAATCCATTGAGGAGCGAAATCAAGTAAGGAGAAGAAGAAGATGGCGTACGTATTCGCAGAGAAGCTGAAGCTCGTCCTCGGAGAGATGCTGACCATCTTTAACCTTCGAAATCCATTGATCCAAATCCATAACTCCCTTTTTCTCTCTCTCTCTCTCTATATATATATATATATACCTCTGACAAACTCAAACCTCACTTGGCGCCTTTTAACGATCTTTTCTGGGGAAAAATCGAATCAAGATAGATCTACCAAAGAATCTTCGACTTCGTTAGGGTTACGTTAGAGGAGGAGATGAAAGAGAAGAATGAGAGGTTCGAGTTCCACAAAATGACATATGGAAAACAAAAACAAAAAAAGATCTCAACCCAAATCCCAGATCGATCTCCACCGCTTCAAACGCAAATCTCACTTTAAGTGTTTGTCTTTTTAATTAAACGCAATCGTTTGTGAACCAGCGTCTCATGGTAAAAATATGGTTTCGGTCCCTCATATTTATCAAAAATACGAAAAAAGCAAAAGGTCAATTTTTTAATTTTCATTCTCCTAAATGTACAAAATCCAACCATTTACAAGGGAAGAAACAATCTGTTAATCGTAATAAATAATCTGTGTACCAACCCAAGCCAAAAGAATCATCAATCAGGATCTTCCTTTTTCCGTATAGAGTTAAGACAATGACTCCCAAAAAGCTAGAAACAACACTTGTGGAAGTCGTTATGAAGAATGGTTGCAGCAAGCAAGGACACTGTTGTCCATGAAATGGTTGAGCTTAGCAGTATAGAGTTCTGGGTTACTCCGGAAATGGTCTACATGAGGTGAAGATATGAAGTTGCAGGCATGGACCTCGTGTCCCGCTTTCCTCTGCTCTACAATGAATGATTCAACTTGTCCTGCTGGTATAACTCTATCTGCAGAGCTGTAAATGTATAACTGTGGACAACTTGGCTGTGCTGATGATAAAGTGTCCACAACATCTGCGAGTCTCCTGTTAAAATATGATAGTGGCGATTTTGTTAATGTGACATCATGGGATTGGGTGATAGAATGTGATATGAAAGGCTGGATTTTTCTTTTCTCTTTTTGTGAGAGCTTGTTACCTGTTTACTTTGGGAAGATTCAGAATCACCGCGAAGAACTTTTCGAGAACCAAAAGCAAAGCTGTTTCTGTTGCGGCAGGCTTAGGCTCGGAGAAGTTTATACCGTTTATCTGCGCTCCCATGTTTGACTCGCTTGATGAGCTTGTGAATCCTTTAGTGGCTACGCTGTTTTTCTTCAAGAGCGCAGCTGAGAAACCTGATGCCCATACCTGTTTTAACAAATCAAATTAGCATCCAGAAAGTTCAACCAAATGACCTCATAAACCCAGCTACGGATGTAAGAAACAGCTCTTACCGTAGGATCTGCAGCAGCAACGGGAGCTGAGTCCACTATGCAACCTTTAACCCTTCTCTTCAATGATGAATCTTGCTTCTGAAACTTTTCCAGAATGGCTCCATATCTGTATGCAAAAGATGGAAATTTTGCTACGTGGAACGTGAAACTGCCAATGTAACATAAAAAAGCAGAGATATTGAACTCACGTTAACCATCCAGTATTGCTGAAGGTGTGAAAGACGAGATTCTTCTGTTGCTCTTCATCCAACCAATCAGCCAAATGATTAACCAGCGACTCGATGTTCTTCTCTGCTTTTCCTCCAACCTGATAGCTCATAACTTCATTCATGGGAATCGTAAACGTAATGGCATGGTAGCCCCTTGAAGTATACCAATCCGCATATTTCTTGAGATGCTTCTGCTTCGATCCAAGCCATCCAAGCAAAACCACAACAGTCCTATTCTTCTCAGACGCACAACTTGAGGAACTAGACAAATCAATTGCACTAGCCTCAGGCAAATGCCATCTGTAGGAAACATCAGGAACCACAAAGGAGACGCCGTATGTGAATGCTGCTGGTTTTGATGCCTTGGCCAATTCTGCAGACTGATAAACACCACGAAGAGCGGACAACAAAGTAACAGAGGGAACAAGATTACAGCCCGGATTAGGAGCTAGAATATCAACATTTGGTACAGGAAGACGAATCCTTGACACAAAAGACAAATCCGTGAGCTTGGAGGCCGAGATTTGAGAAAACCACAAGGATCTTTCGTCCTGAACTGAACCAGACACAGAAGGAGCAATCTGCTCTGATTCAGAACCTCGAACTAGTGATCTAATAGAGGAGAACTTCTCAGAGACATCTGCAGACACAGAAGCGGCAATAACAGCAGCAGCAGCAACAAGTGGCCGTTGAATGATCCCGGACAAAGAACCCATCATGGCCACAATCTAGTGCAATATACTCCAAATCTAACATACCAATCTCATTGCAGTGGAAAAACGAGTCCTGTTATAAATAAAAAGACAAATGCACACATGTTTAAAACCGGATTAAGACTCCAAGATGGTTGGGACATGCTGTGAAATTACCTGCAAGCTTCCTTTGGTTCTAACTCGGGCTGTCCGAACTTAGCAGCCCGAACTCAATGGACTAATTACTTATCTCAAATCTCTCTTTACACGCTGCTCTTCTGCAAAGAAATATTTTCAAGTCAACCAACTTATATTAATTAAACAAGTTGAAGCTAAACACAAAGAAAAAGAAAAAAGATTTCCTAGGAATAGGATGTCCATCTGTAGCAATGGTAAAAAAAATATGATTTTTAAAGTGAATTATCTATTCTTGCCCCAGAAATTATGAGAAAAATGATGAACATTCAGATTAACAACGAAACCAAATTGCCCAAAGAGACGGTGGAGGGAATTCCCTAAACTTTCTTTTTTGCAAAGGACCCACCACGAGAAATTCCCCTATCAAACGCATAGATCTCTTGTGAAAGAGAATGCAACAAACGACGTGATGATTGCGACCAGTCCCATTCTATGGGCGAAGAGGATGATGATAAACCGACGGAAACAAAACAAAAACTCTTTTTGGCGGATAAATTGTGTTTAATACAAAAAAAAAATCGAATTCCAGAAGATTTAATCAATGCAAATCTGGAGATGGAGAAGCTATGAGAGGAAAAGGAAAAAAAAAGCGAGGAGGAAGAGTTGTGAATAAGAAAGAGAGAAGAATAACTTACCGCAGAGAGACGAGAGAGAGGGAAAAGAGAGATGTGAAATTTGTTTAGTCTTTGTTAGGGCACAGAGGAGAATATATGACCCAAAGAGAATTGATAAACTTATTTATATCTAATTATTGACTCTATAATGCCTTCAAATAGAACCAGAAAAAAAAAACTATTTAGTTATTTTTAAAAGAGAAAATTCTATTTTAATACACAAACCTTTAATCTATTACAATTACAATACACAAAGTTATTTAATATCCACAACATAATTCATTAGTTTATTTTTTTATTATAAAGATACTTATAAAAATATATATAATTATCTAATCAGTAAACATATTTTTACATAAGTTAATTAATTTAAAATCAAATAAATATATACAAACTATATACTATATATTTCAAAGGACAATTGTATAAAATAACACTATTTTAAGTTTTTGTTCCAAATATATCACTAATTATTTAAATTTTCCAAAATAGCATAAATTTAATACTAAAATAATTAAAAAGTTTCATTCTAATAAAAAATTTAAACATTAAATTGAAAAAAGTAAATACAATATTATTTTTTAATTTTATATATAGTTTATTTGAGATAAATATTTATTTTACATAATAATTTATGATATTTTAAAATTTTTATTTTTAATATAATAAATTTAGAAGATAAATATAAAAATATGATATTTTAGATTATTATTCAATTTTTTTTTTAATTTGGTAATTGTTGGTCCAAATGCATTTAGTATAAAATAAATCAATATCTTTTAAATCTTTTAATGAATATACAAGTGTGAACGGTGGAACGAAGGGAATAATTATTGTATCTTTTTTTCTACATCATATTTCAAGAATATTATATTTTTATGTAAAAGAATATTCGATTTGCCCATTTGGATATCCAATGAAAAAACACTGAGGGAATCTTCATTTTACATTGCCCCCACTCCATGCTTTTTGGAAGTACAAAAATTGCTTTATTCGTGTTGAAAAATGGACTTAATGGGACCAAACTGTTTGGATTTTTAGAATAAAAAATTTGTGATTTAACTTTGTGTTGTCTAGTCTTGAATCAATGTATCTACACAAACACCATAACATCATTAAATTGATCTTTTTAGATTGAACTTTTGTTTCCTCGACAAAACTAAAATGCCAAAATAGAATTTTGAGTGCTCTTCTAATATTCAAATCTGATTTGAATTACTATTAGGTGACTGCCTCATAATTTGTGTAGGGGAAGGGGTTATGAGTTGTTTTAAAGTAATTTAATTAGAATATATAAATATGCATATAATATATTTGTAATTATGTTATTTTATTTAAAGTTTTATTATTGATTTAAGATTTTATATACAAATATTATGTGAATTATGTTTCTCTCTTTCTCTTTATATTTTTATTTTTTTCTAGCATTATATGTTCGAATTTAATTTCATCAAAATAAAATTAAACAATGTGTATTTTAAAAAGTATAATTTTTATAAAAACTTTAAAATTATGTTTATTTTGTAAAAATAATCCTAATAAAAAGGAGTACAAGTTTCAATATTATAATTTTTTATAATATTAACCCTGAATTTAAAATTGTTAGATCATCAAATAATATAAAATATTATTTATAAATTTATTTTCCTAATTATAGTAATGGATTTCTCCAAAATATTACTATTTTCCATGCAAGGAGAAAGACATTTGTTCTCCAAAATTAGTGAAAATAATTGAGGTTTGGAAAAACTTTCAAATTAAATGTGTATTTTGTCATTAATATTGATCTTTTAAAGTAAACGTGTTCATGTTTTGGAAGCAAACTGTTACTTAAGCAAAAAGAGGCGCAAACTTAGCTTTCGCTATTACATTAAAACCAGCGAAGAAGAAATTTACAAACATTGAAGTTATAATTTGTATAATCATAAAATCCTTTCACATTGAGAGGCAAATATGTGTGTTTGTCTCAACAAAACAGCATTAACTACTTTCTTTACCATAACAAATAGGCCTAAGAACAAATGACCCGACAATTCCTTAAATAGCAAACGACCAAAGTTTGCCTTGTAAGAATATAGGTCTTCTCCATCAATATCAATACCTGGTGCTATTTCTCCTTCCCCACCACTTCCGCTTAACCTTCTCCATCGAACCACTGCTCTCTTCATTCCCGAGCTTGCTTAGTATCAGTTTTGTTTCTCGCAATCTCCCTCCATAATCCTTTTTCCATGTCTCAAACATCTGTTTCAGCCTCTTCAGCTCTCTGTCTGGGTTCAAGTTTGCTTCCACCTGACCAGATTTCACTTCCACCAAGAACTTTGCATCATCACCAAACACTTGAGCTCTCTGTTCGAATTCTTCTGCTAACCGCCCAATCACACTCAGACCTGCGCTCATAGGTTGTTGTCTTGTCCCTACTCCGTTGCTTGTCTGGCTCCTAAAATGATTACTGCTTGAGTCCCAATCCGATGCGTCGCTTGCATTAACTGATGCATCTGAGTTTCTCCCCGAGTCCTCAACCACGAGACTTTTCTTTGCTATGGAAAGACTGGATTGCAAAGACCTCATTTGCTTCTGCCAGATTTCTTCCATTGATTTCATCTTCGTCTCGTATTCTGACCACCGGTTCTCATACTGTTGAAGCCTCTGCTGAAGAATGTCGTTCTCCTCTTCTTTCTCACGCAGAGCAGCTTCTGCTTTAAGAACCCTACGTTGAAGCTCGGAAAGTACAGATGCCTTCACTAGCACCTCGCCTGACTCATTTCTCTGTGCAGTTGGTCAAAGATATACCAAAGCAGATATAGATCACATCAGTGTGATGAGAGAATATAAACAGATACTGTGAGATGTGATTATAATAACCCTTTTACCTTAGTGCCCCCAGATTTTAGCCATCCAACATCCCCTGAGCATCTTCTAACCAACCAACCACGAATTGCTACAAAACGATTACAATAATTCACTATCGACGTTGATTCATCTTGAGATTTTTCTTCATGAGAAGATCTGCAACATCTCAGAAATACAATAAACCCTTTACCTGATTGTATCAAAACCGACGCATCAGTTATGCCCTTATAATGTCGCCTAGCAATCTTGCTTTTAACTTGGCTTTGTATAGTAGCAGCAGCCCTATGCATCCTTCGTAACTCGGCAAACTCTTTTCTTATTTTTTCTCCACGAACAACTGGAGAAAAATAGGTGGGAAGAAGCCATATTCTCAAGTTAAGCTCAAAATATCTCCATTAGAATGATATTGAAATACAAAACCCAAGTAATGCATTGAGACAAAAGAGTAATACATGACTGGAGAACAGAAATTCCCATTTTAAGCTCCTTCAGACGACACCGTGCTTGGTATCCTCTAAAAGAGCTTTGAACACGTAATATACCGTGAAGAGTACGGTTCCTTGTATCCTCAAGAACCCCAATCTGCAATGCACATGAGACTATTATTCATGCCCCTTGTAAAGAAAGTATTTGATAACAGACAACTAGCGGTTGTACCTGGCCGGTTCTGAAAAACAATTTCGTGTAGCCAACTTGATACATTTCCGGCAAGATATTAAACTGATGGAGAATCGCCACTGAAACACTTAGAGGATCTTTATCAGCAATGTTCTCGACCAGCAGGAAACCGTACCTGCAGTATGATCATTTAAAAACCAATGTGGTTACAATTTAAAAAGAAAAGCCTGTAAGTAAGATCCCTTGCATAACTATTAAATGATGAATGGCGTTGTCACCTTCGGGCAAATTTCTGATGAGACATTCTTGTAGGAAATCCAGATCGTGAAATTCGAACCACTTCTAGGACCCCACAACATCTTAGCTGCTGTAAGACAAGCCCTTGCTCATACAACCCAGGAGACTGAACATTATTTGGCTTTATGCAGCGAATGAAATGTGGGGTAGTGTTCCCTAAACGTTGCATCAATTGGAAGAGTTGACCCTGGAAAAAAGTCCAGGTAAGCTAATTAATAATCAAATATCATAGACGATGAGATGGTTGCACTTTTTCTTAGTGTAAGCAGAAGCCTTTGCGATAAGAAAGGGGCATCAAATATTTGTAGTGAAAGAGGCAAAAGTTGGTGATCTTGACACAAACTACAACAAAATTTGATGATTTAAAAAGTGGGATTCTTTTCTTGCCATCACATCTATGCATATAACGAGCTTCAAAGTAAAGCAGGTAACCAAAGCTGAAGCAACATTAGGATTGTCTTTGAGGCCAAAACATGCTACCTTAAATTTAGTAGCTACACTCAACCGCTGGGAATCAGCACCACCTGCTTTGTATAAAGGACCGACAACAGGTTTTTTAGATTGGATTAACATGCTAGAAGCAAATGCTTGAGGAAGGTGGCAAGAACAAGAGGACAAAAGTTGAATGGAATCCAAATGCAACAAGTCTCTGTTCTTCTCTAGAAATCCAGTCGTCTCATATGTAACCTGATTCAGAAAAGCAAGATGTCAAGAAGCATTCATGACTGAGACTAGCTTCCTGTTTGCTTTCAAATTTCTGTCTCCAACAGAGCCTACAGATCCCATTAAAAGTGCCTTTTAAAAGTTATGGAACGCCCTGTCAATTGGTGTCACTGAAGTTTCAAGAGCTATTACCTCTCCTGCATAATGCACAACTGTGAAAAGCTTCCCTCGATCTCCTCTGAAACATGAATTAGAATGTAGATGCTGTTTTAGCTTGTTTGCAAGTGACAAATCTGTGCCATTCGGAAATGTAGATTCCTCATCCAAAAGAGAGAGGAGCCCCAACGGTTTCTGCACAGTTATTGAGACTTAAATTGCCTTAGAAGACATGTTTCAGATTAAAAGTTAACACTCCTCAAATAAACTACGGTTTTCTAGTGTGGCAAAAGTTGAACTCTATTATTTCTTATGGAGTGTCTATTTCGCTTCCTAGTGTATTGTCTTCTTGTTATCTACCTTTTCAAAGAGACTAAGACAATCTTGGTTGTCCTCAAAATCGACCCTTGTCCAGTCAATGCCATCTTGGACGTACTCCTGAAACAGTATATAGAAATATTAATTCCTTGGATTGGAGAAAGTTAAGCTTTAAGATTTAATACAAGAGTTCACATAATTCGTTCAGAAAGGGGTAACTTTACCTCTTGCTCCAGCTTGAACAGATGACGATTAAAGTGTTGCTGCAGTCTCTCATTTGCATAATTTATACAGAACTGCTCAAAGCTATTATTCTGCAGAGGAATGTAAAGTTATTCGGCAAATTGCTAAGACAACATCAAACAGAAAATGAATTCACAAACACAGATATTCAGGAGCGAAACTTAAAAGGACTCTTTTTCTGTTACATTTCCCTTAAATCCTCGCCAGTTCAACTACAATAAGCAATTCATTTGCAAAAGAGTTCTAATATTTTCACTATTTAGGGATGTCGTTGCAAACTGAAGGTCTAATGATGTCTAGTAGCAATTATATTTTCTTCAGGAGAAAGCACAGCAAGACAGAACAGAAGCATACATCAAACGATTCGAAGCCATAGATATCAAGAATGCTGATGGATCTGCCGGTTCTCCTCTTTCCCACTGCAAGAGAATTGTTGATCTGTTCAACCAGCCAGTCAAACAGGCACGAGTAGATTGATTTTGCTAAAGCATCTCTTGCATCAATGGCCTGAAATCAAATTAGAAAGAATTTCAGCAAAAGGGAAAATGTAAAGTAAAAGAAAGGCAAGACCTGTTATGATACTAAAAATTAACAAAGAAAAGGATAAGAGTCATTATGTTTGGAGGGATTACAAGTCTAATGTAAGACTGCCAAACGAGATTAAAAGCATTTCTCCCGAATAAATGTTAAGCAGGTATACTAATACCAAAACGCAAATGCAATATGCAGTCAAAGATGAAGACATAAACCAGATAAGAAAATTTCCAACCTGTTATTCTACTAATTTGCCTCTCTATACTGTCTCTACAAACCGTACTTCAAGTTTAATTGTACAAAAAAATGCAAGCTAATCTTGTAAAAATCATATACCTGAGGTAGCGTTAGCTTCTGTACAATGGTATCATTCCCAACTCTCATGTTACGTTTCGATAAAGTTAGCCTTAGCTCATTGATGCTGCACCCAATCAATTTAGCAACAGTTGACAAACCTGAAAAAGTACAAATACAGGGCGTAGTTTAATCTCCCCGCCAGACGAGGCATATACATTAAGCAGCAAATATTCTTGTTTCCAACACCAAGACCCAAGAGAATGAAACAGAATACTTAATCGAAAAGAAATGTCAGGTACATATAAAAGAAATCAGTAAAAATACAACATAGAAAAGCCTAGTGCTATGCAGATTCAACATTCATCGACACAAACGAGGGGAACATTATCACTGAAAAATAATGTTCTTGTTTCCAGCAAATATTCTTGTTTCCAACACCAAGACCTAAGAGAATGAAACAGAATACTTAATCGAAAAGAAATGTCAGGTACATATAAAAGAAATCAGTAAAAATACAACATAGAAAAGCCTAGTGCTATGCAGATTCAACATTCATCGACACAAACGAGGGGAACATTATCACTGAAAAATAATGTTGGCATCACTAGTTACGGACTAAAGAGGCTTACTTTCATTTGCTGCAGGTTCAACATGGTTTTCATTGTCAATAACGGTGAAGGAAACATTCCCCAGCCATAATACAGCAGCAAGCATTGCAAATACACGTTCTTGATCTTCTTTACTAACATGCACAATGTCAAGAGCTTCCTGCAGCAACAAAGAAATTTAAATCAATAAATAGAAAAATAAAGGTGCGAAATGAGTAGAGAAGAGGGCGAAGAAAGTATCTCTCTGAAAGACGTAATTACCTTAACAGAATGAAAACGTTCAGCGTCATCAACTCCGTTGATGGTATAGCAATTACTCTGTCTTAAATATTTATATTCATGTGCGCTTGTCAGACTTAGCTTCTCTGCGTTTATGATAAATGGGAGAAAAAAGCACAAAAATAAATGACTTTCCACCAGTTGTTAACTATATGTACATACATCTGATTACGACAATTGACTCAAGAAAACACAAATTTATGCACTTATGGAAGATGCAATCGAAGATATATTAAGCAGACCAAGTTAATCCAATTCAATTTACAGAAGAAAATTTACATCCTTGATCACAGCCATCAAAATTAGGGCAGAAGGTTTTTAGAGAGTAATTGTTTTATCCCTTTATCTGTCAAGGAAAACTTATATCTTCCTCTTTAATATCTCCTTTATAAGACTTCTTTTTAGGATTCATTTTTCCGAACCATACCTCTTAGTGCAGGTGAAGCCCCAGCACAAAGCTGATAAAATATATGATATGACCTTTCCCCTTCAGCACATTGCACAACTCTAGACTGTTAAAACGTGTCAACGTACAAAGAAAAAATGTAAATGTTGATGAATAAAAAAAGGAAAGAAATGAAGTAGGGTAAATCATCTAAAAAGCTACCTTTTCTAGTAAAACTGCAAAATTTGACGAACAGACAAACAAAACAAAACTAAGTTAGCTTTGTAGAGCAAAATGAACAAACAATGTGAATTAGCAGTCATAGGTTTACACTTACAGGTTTGAATTTGAGCACCCGATATCTTTCCATTTTCACTAAAATGAATCTCTATCAGCTTCCCCTATAAATTTTAATAAGAAGAACATTGTAAGACGTAAGACCACCAAAAACTTTCAACAATGTAGCATAAGAGAACAAAGAAATACAGAAAGTACAATGATGAAAGGCTTACAAAACGACTAGAATTATCATTTCTCAATGTTTTTGCATTTCCAAATGCTTCCAAAATGGGGTTAGTTTTGAGTATCTCATACTCAATCCCACTTCCACCTCCAAGAGCAGCCAAGTATTGCATAGCTATCTTAGCTGTCTCAGTTTTCCCTGCTCCACTCTCGCCACTGGATGAGAAATGGAATGTTGTGATAAGAATACACCACAAAATACACGAAATGGATGCTTCATTCAACAGATTCAGTAGTCATGTGAGACACCTAATGCATCTTCACAAGTCATGATGACTAATGCATCTTTGACAGAAAGATTTACCCCCATGCTAGTGCCATATGAAATACAATAGGCCTGTAATTGTGCAAAAACTCAGCATGAAAGTGGACATTTATACTAACCTGATAATGATAGATTGGTTAACTTCATCTGGATTGGAAAAGATGAAATGGTGTCAGAATTGGATTTTTTTGGCTGAGAGAATTGCAATGTTAACGGTGAATGATAAGCAAGATCCCACCTCGTATCATTTCACGAATTGCTGTATCTGCAATTGCATACACATGAGGACTCTCATTTGATCTCTTCCTGTATGCTTCAATGTAGTGATTTCCATACAAAGGAACCTCCTTAAAAGGATTCACAGCCACCAAAACTGGCCCTGCTTTTGTCTAGGACCATAAAAGGAAAAAGGTTAGAAAAGAATAATAAATTCTGTAACCTATATGATAAAGATTCAGAAGGAAGACAAAAAACCTGATGTACAAAAAGATATCAATACAAAAGACTTACGTATATCATGTCTTGGTTGTACCTATAGTTGAGGTTGTACAACACTGATGGCTCATTTAAGTAACTTAGCTGCATTAGATCGTCCACTCCATCAAGAATATCAGGATTTGCAGGTACTATAGTGTCTGATACAACTTTTAAAACCTGTTAAATCAGGTGCAGAAGTAATATCTGAGCAAACCCTTGAAATATTAACCAATGTCCACCTTAGGAATACAAAAGGTCACTTACTTTTCCCTCGGGTAATGAAATAACAGACTCTTCTCCTGAAGTGGACAATATCTTCCCAAGCTCCCAGTTACCATTTGAAAGTTGAATCCAAGATTGCAGTATCTAAAATGGAAAATTGTCAAAATTTCATCCCAGATCCCTATAATTTTATAAGCAATAAGTATGTTCTTCATTTAGCTAGAAATATAGCATAGCCACGAAATGTGTGACTGTACCATAAAACCCTCAAGCCTTAATTAGAAATCTGAATCGAATGATATAAACCTAAGGCATACCTTCTTCCGAGCATATGCACTAGTGTCGCTCCACCTGCGTTCATCACTCTGAGGCAAGGGCATTGTAGCAGCACCAGGATCCACATCACCAGCTAAAGACTCTTCTTCAATGGAAACAGTGTGTCCGCTATATGGTGAATCCTCACTATCCACAGCAGCAGTTTCAGTTTGCTTAACCCCATTCTTTAAGCCACCACCTTTTCTTGGAATACTCGAATTGGTCAAGTAAACACTTGCGTCAGATGAATTTTCAAGGCGATCAGAGTCTGGTGAACCATCAAATTTATAGTCTGCCGGCAAAGATTTAAGTGACTGCATGGATGGGATAAACTTTTGGGACATTTTCCTGCGAGAAAGAACGAAGCTAACCAGCTCAAATGGAAGTGTTGAAGAAAAAGGAAAGTAATCTAATCAAAGAAGACAATCTATTTTTGGTTGCCATCAAGCTTTTGAAGACGAACCCCACTCAAAGGAACTATCTAGTTTTTATTAACATAATGGCGGGGACCATACTCTAGGCCATAGAGCAAAATGCTTTTTCTCGAGCTTCAGTCACTGTTTTCAAGTTCCTCAAACAGAATACCCAAAAAATGGAGTCTCACATGAATACATTCACCAAAAATGGAGTCGTATCCAAATATTTCATTAAAGGAATTGACTAAATCTTGAGAGATGAAGAGACTCATATCCAAATAAACAAAGGAGAAACAAAAATCTATGGCTTATCTGGTTGACATTTAACAGCTTTCTTGCTGGGGATTAACTACGGCCAAGAAACTTTCTACAATCAAATTGATCTGATCGACAAAAACAAATTTCGCTCAAATCTAGAGATACAAACACTAGTTGTCACTAGACACAAACCAACCACGAGATAGATAGGAAATTTCTCCAATTAATCAGAATACACAGAATGATAAACACAAGAAAAATGCAGAAATTTTCAAATTTATTCGATTTAAGAGACCCACTATAACTCTCTCCAATACCTTCCAAAATTAGATGCTCAGCAACAACAACAAAAAACACAAAGTCGATCAGCAAGGTCTTCAGGAAAGAGAAAAATGATTTTTCTTGGAGATAGATCTCACACACAAAAAAATTCAAAAAAAAATTTCTTGAAGAAATTTCTGATTCTGTAAACTCTGGAAATGCGAAGAACCGGTAAGAATAGTGGAAAAATGCCGTGGAAGTGAAAAGGGATAAAGAGTATAAATCACAAAGTAACAACGAAGACTACTTGAGAGATTTCAATTTACTGAGAAAATTTTGGAGAGAAAATCGCAAAAAGTGCGAGTGAAGAAGATGCAGCTTTTTCTCTGCTTCACTAAAAAAACTGCTGTTTATTTTAATACTTTTCTTTCTTTCTCTTTTTTTTTCTTTATCACTCCGAAGAATTACAGTTATATTTTGTAATTTTATAAAAAAAAAAAAAGAAATAAAATTGAATGTCTTTGTTTTTGCCACCAAATAAATTTTCAATTTTGAAAAGATGAAGAATTTTCAGCACCTCACGTGGTATGAAATGACGGGTGTGCCCTTGATGTGTTTTCTTCCGTTTAAAAAATATTAAATCACAGATTTAAATGCTGATATTGTTTTTCTCTCTTTTAATATTCTTAATTTAAATACAATTCTCTTTTAAAATTTTGTGAGAGACATTCATTCGATGTGCTTTTGCAAAACATTCGACAGACTTAACGGGTTGGGCTTTTCCGTTTGACTATGTTCTGAGTGAATTAAATTATATAAACCTATATCTAAAGTAATAATAATAGCAATGGTCAAAAATAACATGTTTTAAATTTTTTTCTAAATTAATACTAATCATTTAAATATTAAAAATAGCCAAATTTTAATTAAAAAATTTAATTCTAAATTAGAAAGTGAATTCAAATATTATGTTTTAATTTTATATATAATTTATTTGAGGTTAATAATTTGTACTATTTTAATATTTTTATTTTTAATGTTGTAGTGTTAATTTAGACAATTTTCTAATTAATTAAAATAAAAATTAATAAACATTTGTTATGTTGGATTTAAATACGATTGATAATACAACGACGATACTAACACAAAATATGATTAGATCAAATAGAATTAAAAAAAAATCATACATAATCCATTATAATTGTATTATCTCAAATCTTTTAATTCATCTAAATTTTCATCCGAATTTAATACCAATAATGTTTGTCTGTACTAAATTGTGTTATAAAAGTAGTTTTTACATGTCTGAAGTCAATTCTACTAATTAACTAGATTCATACCCACGCCATCCGTGGGGAAAAATATTCGTAAATTATATTTTATTAGTAAATATAAATTAAATATTTATATAATTTTAATTTTTATTTAAAATTAATTTTAATATTAGTTTTTATATATACAAATTAAAAAAAAAATATTTTTTATAAATTTAATAGTATTTTTTTGTTACCTTAATAAAATATATTAATTCTCTAACCAAATTAATAATAATGATATATTTGTAATTATTCTAATAAGTTAAACTCATTTATATATTTATTTAAAATTTATTGTAATTATTTTGTTAATAACACGTCAAAATAAGGTTATTTTATTAAAATATTTTTCAAATAATATATATTAGGGATTACGGTAGTAATTTAAATATATCTATATTTATTTGAAATTATTTATAAATTAACGTATAAAAATTTAAAAAAAATAAAAATTATTTTTTTTTGCAAACATAATAGTATTTTTTGGTTAGTTGAATAAATTATATTTATTCTCTAACCAAATTAATATCAGTGGCATTATTGTAATTATTCTAGTAAGTTAAACATTTTTATATATTTAAGCTGAAACTCGTTGTGGTGTTGACACGTCAGCATGATATTTTTGTTATTAACACGTCAGGGTAAAGTTAGTTTGTTAAAAAGATTTTCAAATAATATATTAGGGATTAGCCTATAAAAACTTGATCCATGTATTTCTCTGAATTCCACAAATATTATTATTTTGTAAAGACGAGAATATAACATATACACACAATTTAAGGAGATTCAGACATCTCTTTGGAGAACAAAAAAAACAATATTATAATAAAATTTTGGAAAATATTCGACAGTAAACGAATCCATATTATCAATCACAATCTAGGAACAATAATGTCACGAACTACACCAAGCACACACATCATGTCTAAATGTATATTATCCTTGATGTTCTGTCATCGAACATACATCATATTTGCAGCAACTCATGTGTATGTAATCTCATGTGCCAGTCTGTTCTTTCAAACTTTGTAGTATAATCCGCACGAAAACGCACTTTGATACCTAAAAATAGCGGTGGGGAATGCAAAGAGATGGCTAACATGTGTAAAATCCTAAACCCACACTGCACTCTCCCAAAAAAAGAAATATTAAAAAAAAAGAGTTGAATTTCATATGATAAAAAGGTCAAAAGGAGTTGAAACACACCACAAGGGATTAATTATCTGATATGTCTTTTTTAGATATCATCAGCTTTGTTTGCCACTTTCTACGTTTCGTCATGTCCCATCTTTATCGATGTTTTAGATTTCATGTCCGAATCAAGATTGGGTTTGGTTAGGGGTCAACCGAAAGTTGATCATGACGATAAATAATAATGGCGAATTAAAAAGATTGTAATTACATAACTTTGCTAATATAATTTCACAATTGATATTTAGAAACATGGTTTCATAGAATGATCCTCAAAATGCGTTTTCGTGCGAATTATACACCGAACAAAAGAAAATCTTGTTATTGTGCATTTGGGAAGTGACAACTGTTACATTGAAACTGGAAGGACTGTGTGAAGAATAAGATTTGACGAATAACTACTTGGACACATGTTCTCTTTTCATTGCATATCCTCATATTTTGTTTTGAACTAAATGAGGATTGCATGTGATTAAAGTGTGCATTTTGATATCACATTCCGTTGTTGACAAAGAAAGAAAAATAAATAAGCGATGGGAAAATGCTGCAATTTTGGCGACCACGTGTAATAGATAAGTTTAGGAAAAAAGCTTTAAACTCATAAAAGGTAACAAAAACACATCACAACACACTGTTTATTTGATAATTGATACATCTCCTTTTTGTAGATATTTAACTTTGTCTGCCACTTCA
Organism: Pugionium cornutum; assembly: GCA_018901935.1. Lineage (NCBI taxonomy): Eukaryota > Viridiplantae > Streptophyta > Magnoliopsida > Brassicales > Brassicaceae > Pugionium > Pugionium cornutum. The sequence goes on along the minus strand of CM032160.1, from coordinate 5,613,193 downwards.
TATATTCAGTCTTTGTGTCCTAATTTTATATATGAAACGAAATTATGTATGGGGGGTTCTCGATTTCACACACCCAATCCATGGACCTATGTGTTAATGAGTAATATCAATCAATAACACTCAAAAATAAAAATATTGCGGTTTTTTATTTAGAATTCACATTCGTTATATAATCCCAAAATAACAAGGACAAGAAAATACCCTTCTTCTTCTTTTTTTTTATAAAAAATGTACAAAATATGGTAAGACTTCAATGTCATTTTTCTTTTTGTTTTCCCTAAGGAAACTGCCATTTCTTGTGAGAAGTTACACACATCCTTCTTTCCAATTCAATTTGCAAGCAATGACTCTGGTTAATATACACTGCACCACAAATGAAAGCAGCAAAGTTTAGGAAAGGTAGTTTCATATTTTTTAATGCATTGCAATAATGTAAACCACATGCAATCGAAAACTGGTTTAAAAAACCCGGCCATGAAGGTCCAAACTTAAAGTATGAAGGTTCAACAATTCCACTTATTCCCTACCTCAAATAGCAACTCTATTGTTCAGTTATAGTTGGCCCTATATCGACTTGCAGCAATTTGATATATCCAAACCTTAAGCCCACCTTCATCCAACTTATTTCTTTATGACCTATATAAGTTTCTGAGCTAATCTTGGACTCTTATCTGACCACTAGGAAACTAATCACTTGCTCTCTCCAGCATCTCTAACCACTAATTCACTTGCTACTCTTAAACATCTTTGCATTGAAAGAAGGAGATGTTATCACATTACCCAGCAAAATCAATTTCCCATCATCACGCCAAGCCACTGACAGTGAGAGATCTCAGAAGATATCCCCATATGTCACTATCCACAAGAAAATTCTGAATTTACAAAGGAAAAGATCCCCATATCAAGGTACAGAATTCAGGTCACCAGAAATTTCAAGATATCAGACGCAAAATAGAGAAACTCAAATATGCATGGCACAATCTAGAGAAGAATTACATATTGGTCGTATTCTATAACGCAACAAACTTTTTCAGTTTTTCTTTTCCACAAAGCTTTAGAATAGCCTAATCTAACTAAGCATGTTTATTTTTTGTTTGAGGCATCCAACTCTAGTGGATTACTTAGAGTTTAGCTAAAAAGCTGATATATCTAATAAGCAATGAAAACATGTTGCTAACAGAGAGGAGCAGCAAGAGCAAGCGAAAACCCATTATATTGATCAACCAGCCAGAATACGAACTCCATATCTAACACTATTGCAAAAACAGTCTAAACTGATAGTCTAACTCGAAATTCAAACTTAAAGCTTAAAGACATGGCACTGATACAATGCCCATGTTGACAAAGTTCTTCAAAGATGGCCACACGTTGACAAAGTTCTTCCATTGACAAAGTTATTGCGGCGACACAACCTATTACCTTTGACTCAAAGTCTTTGAGGTTCACCAAATAATAAACCCGTTTCAGGACCTTTCACAATCTCAAAAACCGCAAGAAGTCTAGTCGCACAAAGACCACACGGATATCAAACATTCGGTCCTTAGTAAGGCAATATCAGAGTGCGAGTAAAAAGATAGAGAAGACAGAACAAACCTCAATCCAAGTCTTCCTGCCTGGTCTCAAGATTAGCTCCACCGCCACCAGGACCACTGCCAGGTGCTCCCGACCCCGAACCAGAGCCATGTTGTCTCGTGAACGGCCAAGGAAGTTGTATACTAAACCTCCTTGGCGTATGCTGCCCCTCCACCGATCCCTGTTCATCACCGCTCCTTTGACTTCCTGGACCTTGAGCCCTGTTCTCATAATCAGGATCGTCCGTAGGTAACTCATATCGGCAAACCGGACACGAGTTGTGCAACTGCAGCCATGGAAGCAAGCAATCCTGATGGAAAACGTGTTTGCAAGGCATCTGCTTAACGTCGCTACCATCCTCAAACTCATCCATACAAACGGCGCACTGGTTCATTTCAGAGTTCAACATATCCTTCGTGACCTTTACAGTTGGGAGCGCATCGATTGCGGATTTCGAGGCCGGAGGAGTTCCGTACCGGTTGGGGTCATTCTCCGCTAGCTGCTGAATAAGCTGCTCAAGACCAGGCCCAAAAAAGTAATCCCCGAGATTTCCCGGCGTTCGGTTGGCCGGATCCGAAGGATGATTCTCGATCACGAACTGAACGTGCGTACCGCTGGATCGCAGGTGCTGGAGATGATTCTGAAGAAATGATATCGGATCAAAAGCGTCAGTCTGCTGCTGTTGGGGCAACGTGGAGCGTGTCGGCATCGATGGGCCGAAGAAGCTCGGGTTCATAAAGTCCATGACGGTGGAGGAAGGTGGAGCGGAAGGACCAAATAATAGCGGAAGCAAGGAGGAGAAAGGATCTGCCATCGGAAAAAACCCGCCAGGGTTGAGATTAGGGGTTTGATTAGGGTTGGGATCCTCACATTCTTCAAGAAACCCACCGTCACAACGAGGACAGAAAGGATCAGCGGTAGGGGAAATGGAGATGGTGACTGTACGATTACACTGGTAGCAGAAGAACATCTTGTCAACCGCCGATGCGGTTGGGCCAGTAGAATTTCCGTCGGAAGCCATGACGGAATCTGCGAAATGTCTTCGAGCGCGAGACGAGAGAAAGGAAGAAGAAAAAAAAAGGGACAGTGAGAGAGAGAGAGAGAAATATTTCTTTGGATTGTGGCCGTTGATAACAGAATTTGGGCTTCAGCCCACGGACGTGTAAGTTTTCACTTTTAAGAAATGGTTATATATTTATCATTTAATGGACTATAGTCTAAAAAAGTATTAGATATATGCAAAGAATTAATGCAATAGTCTAAAATTACTGATTCGTTGATAGTTGTAATGTTGTATATTGTTTGGTTGAGGTCTCATCTTTTCATTTGTGACATTATGAGGCATACTTTGTTTCTCTTTGCCTCTAAAACTTGTGTTTATCTTTATATTTGTTCGCTTAGGATTAAACACAAAGTTTTCTGAGAGTTTTTACTGTGTTTGACTGTCTACTACATCATCTTTCTTTTATAGTCTTTGGTTAGGATCTTATTCTCTTTGTTTTTCTCTTACATAACCAGACACTATTATTTGTCTGTAGAGTTTTTGTTTTGTTTTATTAAACCTTGTCATATAATAATTTCACATGAGACAAACGGATCTCACCTTTTAAGATTTTTTTTTCTGAACTTTTTCTTTAGGCCTAAAACTAGAATTGCATCAAAGAGACATTGAATAAGGAACAAAATACACTTTTTTCTTGACATTTTCAATCTTATTTTCATCCTATTAATCAGCAACGTACCTTTCTCTTTTAAAAGAAATTTGACTCATTGTCATACAGACTTATGTTGCATCTCAGTAGCACCCATACTAACAGCTTCATCAGGTATAAACCTTCCCCAGAACCAATGTGCCTTCCACACTCTGTTCATCTCTTCGATGGGCACATTCTTCGTCTCAGGCAACAACATGTAGATGAATATGGTCATCACGACGACAAACAACGCGAAGAAGAAGAAGAGTCCGAATTTCATGTGACATAGCATGGTTAGGAAGAGCTGAGCTACAAGGAATGTGAAGAACATGTTCACCGCTACGTTTATGGCTTGAGCTGCTGATCGAATCTCTAATGGAGATATCTCACTAGGAACCAGCCATCCTAATGGTCCCCATGACCAGGCGAAACCTGCTACATAGATGCAGATCAGTGCCACGATCAGATTTGCATCTGATTTCCCTATGTTTCCTGTTCCAGCCACTCCGAATTTGACTCCAATCATGACTCCTATAGCGATCTGCAACAAACATTGATGTCTCGAAATATTGAGTGGTGGGGAAGAAATTCAAAGTAGGGTTAGGTTTAGGGTTTTCTGTTACCTGAGAGATAAGCATTTGGATACCTCCTTGGAGGAATAAAACTCTTCTTCCAAACCTATCCACTGTGAAAACAGAGACGAAGGTACACAAGAGCTCGATGATACCCGTTACCATAGCTGAGAAGAGCGAGGCTTTGCTACCGAACCCGAGGGTTTGGAATAGAACAGGCGCGTAGAATGTAATGACGTTGATTCCGGTAAGCTGTTGGAAGAAAGGAATGAAACAAGTCATGATCAATTGTGGTCTGTAACGAGGAAGCAAGATGTTTTTCCATGGATGTTTCACTTGCTTGGACTCCTCACTTGCATCAACGAGATCTTGAAACTCTTCATCGACTTCATTGGTTCCTCTGATGGATTGAAGCATTTGCTTCGCCTCTTCGGTGTAGCCACGTTCGATGAGCGAGTTCGGAGTGTCAGGAAGGATCAGAGCTCCAATCATGATCATCACTGAAGGGACACAAGCTAATCCAAGAGAGATTCTCCATCCGATGTTCCCTTTCATTTGTGCAGTGAAGTAATTGATGATCGTTGCAACCACGATACCAAATATAATCGCTACTTGAAACCCGTTGTTGAACGCTCCTCTTAGATTCGGAGGAGCCATTTCCGACAGATAAACCGGCACAGACTGTAACCAAAACCAAAACCGATTATCTTAGCTTCCATTGTTGCTTCTTAATCAAGTTACTTTAACCGTGGAGTAAAAAAAACGTTTTTAGAACTTACTTGATTGGCGAATCCGACTCCAAAACCGAGAAGAATACGACCAATGAGAAGCATAGCGATGTTTTGGGCAAAACCATTGAAAGCAGAGCCGATGAAGAAGGTGAAACCACCGAGGAACATCGACCATTTCCTTCCGAAAACTCGGGTCACTGTGGAGGCGAATAAGGAAGAGATCAAAGCCGCCACATAGAGAGAAGAAGTGAAGAGAGTAAGAAGCTGACTATCAAATCGACAGTACTCATTCTCGTGTGCGTTCTTCATCTTCTTGTACACATAAGGGAAGAACTTTTCCAAAAATGGCTCCATTGAGGTTACCCCTCCTGTAAAAGCAACAAAAAACCCATAAATTACTCACCGGATATTTCCTATACCAGATCAAAAGAAGAAGAACAAGACTAAAATCTGAGAAAACAAAAACCTGAGATTCCGAGATCGTATCCGAAGATGAGTCCACCAAAAGCACCAATGAAACATGTTACGAACACTTTCGGTGTCAATTTGTAATTATAGTTCCTAACACCCGGTGTTTGACTGACGAACCCTCCGGCCATTTCTCCGATTCAAAGATAAACTAAAAAGAATATCGATTTTCCAAAACGACGCCGTAGAAAACTAAGTGTTGACTTTCTATGTTTCACACAGATGATCAAAACAGAGCAGATCTTGTTCTCCTTCTTCTCCTTCTTGCTGTGTTGTGTCTGTTTCAAGGTAGATCTTGTTCGACAATGAGTTTAGAATCGGAAATCAAAGATAAGAAGAGATTTGACTTTGAAAATGGAAAAGAGTAGTTGAAATTTATAGGATTTGAAGTAACTATCGGCTGACTTTGAGGTGGAAAAAGAAGAACAGCTGTTCTCGTTCCTCCCCTCTCGATCTTATCAACTTCCATATATCTCGTGTCTTTTTATAGTTTTTATATTTTTAATTACAATTGTTGTTTTATTTGAAAAGTATAATACTTAGGAAAATTATACAAGACATCAGATTAATATTATAAAATAGTATTTTTAAATTTTTATAAAAAATTAACTTCATAAAATTTAAATCCCAAAAATAACACAAATAATTATATAAAAATACTTATTTACTTTAAATAAATTATATTTAAAATTAAAATATTATATTTGAATTTATTTTTTCTAATTTAGGATTTAAATTTTTTTATTAAAATATGATTTTGATGTATTTTAATTTTGAATTTATGTTATTATTGAAAATTTAAAATAATAATATTATTTTTGAAAAAAAAAACTTAAAAATATTATTTTAGATAGTTGACAAAAAATAATACAAAAATAGTAATTAGAAGAAAAAAATAGTCTTTTTTTCTACTTTGTACTAAAACTACAATATTGACTCAATTGCTTTTATTTTATTAGATTTTGTAGTAAACGCCCGCAAAATTCGGTCAATAGACAGAAAAGACCGCTACGTTTTTTTTCCTTAATAGTTTTGGTAAAAATATTAATATGGGATAAGATCTTTGATTGGATTTTTCTTTTTCATTTTAAAATTACCTACAAAGTCTGATTTTCTATCCAAGAAAAGTATGTTTTAGTTATTACTTTCCATCTTTTGAAACTAAAAAATGGCATGGAATTTTCAATCTCTATCCAAAATTTGAAGCCATTTGATACCTAAATATTCAATCTCTATCCAAAATTTGAGGCCATTTGATGCAAAAATATATAACCTCTTAACTTGTGACAGCCTTGCCATTCACATGCATCGATCTAATTGAATGTAACGTTTTAATATTATCCACGGAATGGGACAAATTATATATTTTATAAAGCAAAAAAACTAAAATATATCTCTTAGCATCAAATTGTTCTAACATAATATTTATGTGTCAGAGGATATTCAAACGTTGTTATTAACTAAAACAGTTGTACCTGTGGGGCTATTGATTACGATATGGAAACATAAAGTTGACTAATCACATCATAGAAAAAAAAAGTTGACTATCACATCATAGAAGAAAAAAGAAAGTTGACTATCATATCATATCACTATATTTCTTTTTATAAAAACTATTTAGTTTCATATTTTAATTCGTAGACTTGGAGTTCTTTTTGTAGTCTTTCACTCCTCTCTACTCATTCAGTCATGTTACATCATTTCCACCATGATTCCATTAAGTTTAGTCATATTTATATGAAATATATCCTACGAATAAAAATATTCATAAATATATAATATTTATTATTAAATATAATTTAAAATAATTTTTAATATTAATTTTTATATATGTAAATTAAAAAAATAAAAATAATTATTTTTACGAATTTAATAATATTTTTTATTATTTTAATAAAATATATTGATTATCTAATCAATTATTCTACTAATTAAAATTTATTTATATATTTATTTGAAATTAATTGTAATAATAATTAATGTTATTTCTATTAATAAACATGTAAAATTAAAAATATTTGTTTAAAATACTTATTAAATAATATATTAGAAATATGCATATAATATATAAAATATGTTATTTTTTCCGTTATAAAATAATGGGATCTATTTAAATATGGAATCTATTGTTAGTCCAAAAAAAATCTATTTTAACCTTTTAAGTTTACTTATTTTCAAAAATCTTAAAATAATATGACCTCTCAAGATTGTGTTGACTCGTCAATTTTTTTTAATAATTAATCTGACCTTCCATAACATACATCAGTCGAGTTTAAGCATTAATAAAGTAATTTTTTATAGTTCAAACCATTTCCAATGTATTATTTATTTGTACTTCAAAAGTATATTTCGAAATAGAGTTATTCGAAATATAGAGTAATCATGATGTCAATTACTTTATTTTAGAGGTGAATATAGAATAGAGTTGGAGAGTAATTTACTCTATAATAGAATTTTTTAGAGTAAAAATAAATAATGGAGTAAAGATTACTAAGGGGTCGACCACATGGGTAAACCCAACTTGGCTTTTAAATATTTGTTTGTATTGATTACAAATGTTTTAGTTTATTAAAATAAACGTTTGCTGATACAAAAATAAAGCTAAAATGAATTACGACAACAAAACATTAAGAGAAGGAACAATTTGGCTAAGGCAAGACAACTAAACAATCTTACGTGTAAAACATGTAAAGTTGTTTTTAGTTTAAATAATTAATTAAGGGAATCTTAACCAAAGATCACAATATTTAGGTATGCAAATTCAATAATAAAACATTAAAAAAATGTAAATATTAAAGTGTAAAATGTATCACATCATAAATTAGAATATTTTTATATTATTATATAAGATATATGTGCTATTTATTAATTGTCATTTGATTTTGATTTCAATGTACATATTTTTTATATGGTATCAAAACTTAAAATCAAACCATTTCACAGAAAAACGATTTCTCACATTATAAGTGATTTGTATAAATAGTTTGTATTATCGTAATATATTCGAGATATATTAATTTCCATATTCCGAATACACATATTAGAATGTGAAATAATAGATATCGGAAATTAGTATATTTTTACACTAATATATAAAGTATATGTACCATTTTACTAACTGTCAATTAATTTTGAGTTGAAAATATATGTTTTTTTATAAATAAACTAAATTGCACATTTTAATATACCAAATTACATCCTTTACGTATGTGAAAAAAATAAAGAAACGACGAAAGATTAATTTAACAAAGAATATATGAAATGCTTACACGACGACGACAAACATTACTCGTGGATCAAAGGCGGTGGACCTCATCATCATATACTTCGAAAAGAAGAAATATCCAAACCAACTTCTATCTTCATATATTACACTTACACAGAGGCACCCATCGAGCATTTTGTTATTAAGAAAGACAAACCAAAAAAAAGAAGAGAGGTAATAGAATGTCGTCGTCAAGGGAGCTACAATACTTGGAATACACTTACAGAAACAACCGTCCTACAACGGGTCTCCTTAACTCCATCTTCATGACCACCGTCAACACCGCCGCTCGTTCTCTCGTCTCCGTTGCCTCCACCGCTTCCACGCCGGAGTTGGCTTCTAAGCGGTGGTCGGCTTCGGACCACCTCAGGTTCATGTCTATGATGATGTCGTGGCTCGCCCTTTGGGTCCTTAGGGTTTTCTTGGACTACGTTCCTCTTCCTATCATCTCTACTTCTTCTTCTTCTTCCTCTGCTTATTCTTATTGTTATCATCCCTTTAGCTTCGCTTCGGGTCTTCTTAACGCGGCGGCCGAGAATGCCTTGGTACCGATTTCGACTTCTTCGTCGTCGACGTCGTCATCAACGGCGTTGGTGAAGTATTCAGGGTCGTCGGATTTGGGTATGACAATATGTGACGGCGTTGATGAGCCTTCAGTTAATTCTCTCGGTAGAGCACTTTGTCACGTAAGTGTTAAATTTATAATCTTTCATTGTTATCATTAACACTACAATTTGCATATATTATATGTTGGAGCTTTCTATTTTTGGACATTCTATCTCTGTATTTTCCACGTGGGCAACATGCATAGTGCCACGTCATACATGAAACCAAAAAAGGAAGTGGAATCATAGGCTTTATTAAACCTAACTTGGAAGGTTTTGTAATTTGTACTCTTAATTACTGTATCGAGATTAGTTAACTAACGAAAAATGAATTACCTGTAAAAAGCTCCTCTGATCATTTACATACGTATAACTTCGCATATGATTGAATTATTTTATTGGATATATAAGGATTCTTAATTAATTATTTAATGGTTGATTTGCCATTTTATACATCTTGATATATAGGCACTTGCGTTGATGAACGAGATTCCAGTAACCTCAAGAAAATACCAATTTGCTATGGGAATGGCTGAGAAGATCATGGAAGAAAACGCCAGGAGCTGCAACGTGGATCTACTAGATGTCAATCGAGTAGCACTAGCCTCCTCCTTTGCACGCACCACTGCGCGTTTGCAGGACTCCTTGAAACGGTCTCAAACGGCAGACGAGCCCTTTGGTGGCCTGCCGCTACGTGTAGTAAGCGCCCTTCCGCTAGGAGGCTATGTTGCCTCTTATGTGAGAGGGCTGAGCGTTTGTATTAACACGGTAAGGTCATTGGCGGATATGACGGGTAACTTGTTATCGCAAACTCGGAGGAGGGAGTCTGCTGCCGTGAGTTCCGCGGAGAATGAGGTTGAGCTCGCGGTTGAGAAGTTGGCAGAAGAGCTGTTGTGGATGACGGAGAAACTTAGGCGTTATGGTGCAGTGGAAGAAGGGATAAATCGGTGGAGCTACGCTTCTGCTTTAGCTTCCTTGTCTCTCACGGCTGCTCCTAGGGTTCAAGGCCTCTTGGTTAAGATTTCAGGTACGTATTGGCATTATTATTTTTTTGGTATTGTCTAGGTTTCTATTCCGACTTCGTAAAATGAATTTTGGTTAGGATTGGACAACAAATATTTTAACTAATTCTAGTTTATGTTACAAGTGTATAAACTGAACCCAAACCTAATTACAATCAAATCCAAAAGAACATTGTTTTTCTCACGAACATTCTAATGTTGTGCAGCGCTCTTAATTGGAGAGTTAGCAAGAGACAGCACACAAGTTCCGGGAAGAGTGAAGTTCAGGCTTCTTGCAAACTGGCTACCGCTGTTTAGCCACGCAAGGAACGGGCTAGCGTTTCCTGTCCTCACTGGTTTCGAGAGGATTGAGGTGGAACGAGCCATAGACAAAGCCATCTCGACTTTGCCTGCATTGGACCAAGAAATCTTACTCACAAACTGGCTCCAGGATTTCTCAGTCTCGGCCTCTGAGTGGCCTAATCTCACCCCAACGTACGACCGTTGGTGCCACTCCACTCGCCAACTTGTCATGTAGACAACCAAATACTAGTCATTATGTTCGTGTTCCAATGAGAACAACAAAACATAGCTGCGTCTCGTTATAGCTTTTGTGTCCAAACATTTAATCTTAGGTAATAAGACTAGTTTCGATCTAGTCGGAAGATTCCCTTTATAATGTACCCTCTCGAGTTTCCCAAAACCAAAGTTGTAACTTGCATGTTCTTTCTAGATCAAGAACAATCTTTTCATTATTCCATAATGGCATACATGAACAACATTATATGAGCTATACCTCCAAAATCACAAACACGGAAATAGATGAATGCAGAAACTAAAATGTGAAGAAAAAAGCTTTGAGAAAGTTCGAATCTGTGTGATTTGTTTTAAAGGACACAGACCCAACGAATTTTGATGATCATGTTTTTTGTTGTTTATGAAAAGTGTACAAACAGACAGCTAAGGTGTTGAAGTTCATAGCTTATGAATTTTCCTTTGTGGACCTCTCTTCATTTGCTCTCATTAGCTTTGTCCAGCGGAGGAAGTTGAAACTTCTGCGCTACATACGGGGCAGACCTGCAGAATATCGTGTCAGTTTTGGATTGTTAATGGAGTTCTAACAACTGCATGTTTGTAAGCTACGAAACCTGCAGAATATCGTGTCAGTTTTGGATTGTTAATGGAGTTCTAACAACTGCATGTTTGTAAGCTACGAAACAACGGTTCTTAATCCCCATAGAAGTTGATCAGATGATCGATTAGCACACTGTGCAGAGTCCTAGTATGGAATTAACAAGTTCCAATCTCTGCTTACTACCAACAAAACGACCGATGATCCTAGAAGATGCCGATGAACACAATCCGCTCCATAAAGCCAACAAACACGAAACTATATAATGCCCTAATCCCTATTATAGACAGATGATCGTTGTGGAATTAGCAGGTGCTGTGGCTGTTTTCTAAAATCTATCCCTATCAAAAAGGGTATGTGTCAGTAGAGAAAGATAAACTACAAACATTTTCCCTATTTGGGTTTGTCAGGTTTCACATGACTGACCGTAATATCTTTATTACTACAGCTTCTCTAACCAGGTTCTTTTTTCTTCTAAATACATACCTTGTTTATCTTCAACCAGTTATTTATGCACTCCGAGTGGTAAGAATGTTTGCATGGAAGCAGTATCAAATCATCTTCATCCTCATAATCTAAGCGACATATAACACACCTGCATCAAACATTCGAAAGTTAATTATCAAGTTACATGCACAAAATTGCCAATGGTTTACACAATTGGTTACAGAAAAAGCATTACGACTCATTGGTTCCGTTCTGATTGTCTCCATCTTTATATCTTTTTGAAGGCAACAATGCAATTCTATCAGCAGACAATCCTCTACTCTCGGTTCCCACAAAGTCGCCAAGTGCAAGCAACTCCTGCAAACATTAGATGGTGTAAAGTTATAAGCCATATGATGAGTTGAAATGCATGTCAGAACTTTATATCAGATTCCAAAAAATTTCAGAATTTTTCTCACATTTAACAATAAATCGTTTCACAAAATCATGAGAACTTAGAAAGGGAGAGAGAGAGGATTCAAAAAGCATAGAATACCATGAATGTTTTCGTACCTCATATGAAAGTTCATCAGGGTCCATCTCATCCCAAGCATCCTGCAAAGGTGAGAAATACAGAGCATGAGTGGAAGCAGATTCAAATCAACTCAAAGAAAAGCCTTATTTACCTGATTATCTACCCTGCAATTCTAATTTTAGTCGATATTTTTCAACAAAATGGACCAGACTCTATCTAACTTCATTCCATCATGAGGTCCCACACCGCAAGGTGTGAGCAGAACCTTCTCCGATGGGAGTGACCAGTTAACGCCAACAGATAAAATTGATTCAATAAAATAGAGGTAAATGCATTTTTGACCTTCCAACATATAGTTGCGCAAAATTCTAGTAGCATAATCCAAAAAATATTTAAATACGACCTAGTACCAAAATAGCAATCAAATTCGAATTTTCCAGTAGGTTGACTGGCTCATGTACACAGGGAGAAGTATCCAAACTGTCATGAAAACAAAACAAGCTAATGCCATGACAGAAAGATAGTAAATAGATGGAACCACGTGAGATGTATCACTAAGACAATGGCGGGTTCTATGTCATGCCTATGTCCTTTGGCCAGCATACGACTAAACAAAAAATGGGGTTCAACAGTATTTCTTTTCACTTAGTTGGGCAAAAAGGTTCGTATTCTCAAGGAGACAAAGGTATAGCAGCTTATGATCAAAAAAGGTTTTGTTATAGTGCAAGAAGGCTACCTGAGAAGTATGACTCTCCTCTAGATCTTCAACCCCTGTAACCAATAACAGTTAGCAGAATCCCTAACACATCCTAGAAAGCATGTCAAAGAGGACTTGGGTGATAGCTATAATAAGTGTACTCACGATCTGTTAACCCAGTTAAGGCAGACAATCTAGCTGTCATTTCTCTTTCTTCAGCTTCCTGAAGAGCTCTAGCATAGGCCTCATCATCTGAATAAGCAACTTCTTCGGTTCCAGAGTTTCTGCCGTCATCTGCTCGATCATCTTCATGGGTATGCACATCGGGCGCATCTTCCTGAGGATCATCATCCGTTTCATATTCGTCTTCATCGTCATCCTCATTCTCGGGGTCATCAATCTCATCCTCATCGTATACATAGCTAGCAGTTTCCCAGCTCCCATAGTCACTGATTTCATTATTCATGGTCAGCATCATATACGCCCGCTCCTGAAACCCGAAACATACAAGCACACATACAAGCAAGAATATTCAATAGTCAATAGACGATTCTACAGAAAATATTCGGGAAAACCCAAATCCCGAATGCAATTATAAAGAAACTGAGGAAGGAAACAACTTTGGAAGAAAAGGCGAGAAGCAGTTAACTATTCCCCCGTATCCAGCAGTATAAGCACCAAGGAAGCCCTAACAGCATCGAATAAAAACGCAAAAAAAATCCAAGCAGACTAATGGGAAGGAAAGGCCCACTTGTTCTTGGAGCGTACGAGCGAGAGCAAGATCCGCATCAATTTGGCTTAGATTAGTGAACGGAACTCTAGCGGAGGAAGATCGGGGAGGTAGCTCTCCCACCAAATTCGAGCCGCTGTCGTCCACCGCCACTGCCGTCTCCACCCCATCCTCTCCTTTCTCGCTTCCACTTCCAGCGTCTGAAACAACACCGCTCAGACGATTCTCCGGCAACCGTACATCAGTCTCGTTATTCTTGGTCGCTTGCTCGGCGGTGACAACGACGTTGCCAACGTGGCCATTGTCGTTCTCCATGGGCATGATTGATTGTAACCTAGAGTTTTCGACTGGAATCCGATTTCGGGAGATGAGCTAGGGATCGATCGGGGAAGGTTTTGGGGATTGGTATCAAAATGGAATTATTCAAGAATCTGTGAAAACGATGACACGACGACCCGAGACGAGAAAGGGAAATAGTGCTTCTCTTACCTTATTTCAAATTTTGAAATACGCATTTTCTTCGAAATCACACCCCTTTCTTTTTGTTTCTTTCCAAATTCACCGACTATGTTTATCAGTTGCACCCCCACCCCACCTTTACATTAGGTTTAATGTTCTTCGAAAAAAATATGCAATTTTTTATTTAAATTTTGTCTTAATTTACACCTTTCACTTTAATTATTTTAAAAGAAAATGAAAGAATAAATTAATAAAAGCAACAATAAAATTATAATTGTCAATGATTTTTTTATAATATGTGTGAAAATTCTAAAATATCTAGTAACTAGAAACAGAGGGAATGAGTATTGTGTTAATAATTATTATATATTAGATTTATACCCGCGTTCCTACGTGGAAAAAATATTCATAAATTATATGATATTATTTATTAATAAATATAAATTAAATATTTATATAAATTTAACTTTTATTTAAATTTATTTTTAATATTAAATTTTGTATACTTAAATTAAAAAAAAATAATTATTTTTATGAATTTAACAATAAATTTTGGTTAGTTTAATCAAATATATTGATTCTCTAGCTAAATTAATAACAATGATATTCATTGTAGTTATTTTAGTAAGTTAAACCTATTTATATATTTATTTAAAAATTATTGTGGTGAGTAGACTGTTAATAATACGTGAAATGATTTAATTAAAATATTTTTCAAACAATATATTAAGGATTCTTAATAAATGTTTTCATTTCAATAAAAGGCTTCTTAAATTTTTATCTTGGATAGGTGAATCAGATAAACAAATAGTAACATTTATCCATTAAATAAAGTAATGAATACTTAGACAAAATAAATATCGTATTCAATATTTAATGTATAGTGGAGTATAAGTATATGTTGTTTTATGTAGAATACTTTATGTGTAGTGGAGTATAAATATAGTAGATTTGGTAGAAGCACAATCTTGCAAACGAGGCACACGCTCCATGACCGGATAAGGGGTAGACCTTGGAACATAGTTGAACACAAATAGTCAATTTTTCCATTACACAACTTAAATATATTTAATCCCATGTAAGAAATGAATCGTTGTGCCTCTCTCATGCCATGTCTTGAAATGATGGTTGGCAAACGTTTCAAGAACCACACTCATGAGAATATTAAATATGTTATAGACAAAATTTCGAAATTCAAGAACCACTCTCATGAGACGACCAAAGGCCAAGTGAATTTGTCGAAGGGCCGATACGCCAAAACTTTTCGTAGATACGTGCAAGTAAACAAAACTTCGTCTGGATTATCGTATCGTATTTCACTACTACTCATTGTTTAATATATTTTAAAGGTTATAACTCATCACACTTGTTTAATATTATTATTTTAAGATTTATATTTTTTTTCCTTTATGAACAACTTTGTGCGGTTTGAAGCACAATCACTACCTTCATAACATTTATCAAATTATATTTTTATAAATGTTTTAAAATGAGGTCATCTCTCTCTTTTTGTTTTCATATTTAGTCATGTATTTAACTTTTATATTTTTTAAATTAATATTATGATAACATGCCCGGAAAAACTATATTTATAAGGAATTTTTTTTGTTAAAGAATTTCATTTTTTTTTTTGTTTCCTCCACCGTTCATTCACCCATTTTTTATCTTTCTTGCTTCCCTCTTCTCCTCGCAAATTCCTCCGCAGCGCCGGCGTGCTATTCCCCAGCTCTGCCGGCGGTAAGGTTACACTCTCCTTTCACTTCTTGCTAGATTCCTAATTTTAGTCTTTGCTTCGTTGATTTTTCCTCACTTCACTTCATGTTTACTCGCTTCTCCATGTTACCGCGTTAACTGCTAATTACTTAGAACAACAAACGTCTCTAGATGTATCTCTTATGAGATAAAACAAGTGAGGTCGATTATGTGTGAATTCATATTTTCTCTAATTATTATGCGATTGTCTGTTCCCAGGGATGTGTAAATCCACTTTATGAAAGAAATTTCGTTTGGTTTCTCTACTTTAGTTTCTGTAGCTCTGTGTTCACTGTTGATTTGGGATTTAGATGCTATTCGATTCTTTTACTTGCAGCAAAATTTACGGCTGGCTTTTAACCTTTTTTTTACAGAATATGATGAGCATTGTCTCAAGTCATCATCACTGTCAACCATCGATTATACATAAAAAATGTGGTATAGGAACAGTATTTAAAGTTTCTTGTTCGAGATATTTTGGTCCGTGTTTCTCTGGAAGATTGGCTTTCTCTCATAGCCTCTGCTTGAAGAGTACTTGTGGCCAAACTGCTAGGAGAAGGTTATCAAGAATTTTCAGTCTTGTGGATGATGGGATGAATCCAGAAAATTCGGATGACGAGGAGAAGGAATCACTTGATGATAAAACTAAAAGGGTATGTAATAGAAAACCAAAAGGAACTGTATTAGATAGTGAACGGGTTTTAATCCTTTTTGTACATGAAAGTGTAAACCTCCCTAGTTCTTGAGATTAAGAAGGTAATAGAATGTTGATCTACTTCTGCTTGAACCTTGAGAAAGTGCACATTTAATTTTATTTCTTAAGGTATTTTGATGTCCTAATGTCTGCTTATCTCTGTCATGGCTTAATCAAACAACATATGACTAAGCATACCTTTGTTTAAAGTTAATGATGCTTGATTTTCATCTGATCATTTTGAAACATCTTTTTTTTTTGTCGTTAGCAAGCGAATGATATGAATCGAGCAAACCTTGAAAGAATGGTTGGTTCGGATGATTCTACATTTAACGGTTTAGATCTTGCAACCCTCATCAGGCAGAAGTATGGAAGATCTTATGATGTGCAACTCATCAAAAAGGTAGATCTTAATGTAATCAAGATTGTTTGTGATTCTGTATCATATGTTAAAGCCATAGCTTTTGACATCTGAATTTATCTGCAAAATTATTTAAACGTCAGGAAGAAAGTTAAGACCTTCAATCAACTTCTTTTAGTTGCATGAAAACTGAATCAGCCTTTTGAAAATTTTAGTTGTTCATGTTCCGTCTGGATTTTCATGTGGACAGATTTGTCGTTTTAGAAGCTAGAAACTTAAATCACAGTTCTTAGATGATTAATGTAGGAGTTCATGGGAAGGAATCTTCTTGCAATGAATGTCATGTGGAAGTACAGAGAACAGGTAAGAGTGTCTGTGTTTTGTTCATAAAAATAGCCTAATGATATGATAGTTCAACTGATTTCTTGAACTTAGATTGTTATGATGTTCAATTTCCGTATAATTTGGATCTCGGTTTGAGAATCTTTGCACATAAAAAAGATCTGTGTATCCATATTTTGTTGGTATAGTTCTTACCTTTGAAAGCCACTACTTTTGTAAGCTAATTCACACATTCGGTCTATCTTCTTCTTCTTCTTCTGCCTAGAGGTCTTTTCCTCTAACCGAGGAAGAATATATACTGAGACTTGATGATGTAGCTAACATGTTGAAATGCTGGGGAGCGGTCTCACATATCCGTAACAGCCTAGCAAAGTCTAAGGAGCGACCCCGGATAGGGAAGGTGAGATCAAGCCTTAATAGAAACCTAGAAATCCTGGCAAACATATTAGTTAGACGCCTACTTATCGAGTTTGAAAATCTGCCGGACATGGGTGGTTTCCCCTCTTCATGCAGGCTGTCAGCATTTTCATAGACATGGATTCGACAGGGGGACGAGCAAACGAATGGATTTACAAGTAGAAACCGACCAGGTTACAGCTGCTAAACCGAAGAAGGCAAAAAAGTTATGTTAGTATCTCAATTTATTGTCATCAATTCATTTTCAAAGCTCTCCTGTGATGATGATTTGCAGATTTGTGCTGTATTTGATGACTGAATTCAGGTATTGTAGACATATGTGTATAGCTTAGTAGACACAAATCTTTACATGAACTCTCTTTGTAAAATATCTTCATGTGTTGAAATTGAATCCTCTCTGTTAATGCTTTTTTGTTCTCGCCCAAAAATTCTCTTGGTTAATCTTCTGCCCTTTGTAAGAGCACCGCATGCTCTCATCATCAAGTTTCATCTCCATCATCATTAACATCACACTCATCCACCACAAATCATCATTTATTTAATGTTATTTTTCACAAAGAAAAAGATTATCATCATTATCATGATTACTATTATAGTATTATTGATGATGTTGGATACACATCACGACAACGTATGCTTCTTAACGTTATCATCAAAAGCATTCTTGATTTCTTTCCTCTCATCACCACAACCACTAACAAGTAAAACATCTTCATCATCTTTACCATCCTTGCACATCATCACATCACCCTCATTTGTTTTAATCACCATTTAGGGCATTAATTGTAGCTATAATGTCCATATACAATTTACCAAAAACTTAGATAAAAATAAATAATAAGTAAAAAGATATATAAATTTGTTGGGAAGCATTTGAAAAGTAATTATTGCTAATTATTACGGTAAATAATACAAACTATATCCAACGTTCTCGACTCGAATCTCTACTTCATCGACGCCGATATACCCGTTGACATCGTTTCATGGTTGCAGTTTCTAACAAAGCTAGCCATCCTCTACCCGATTCACAGACCAGTCGAGAGTGAAGAATGTATTCCCTACAGTTAAACTTCCCAATTCGTCTCCTGTAACGGCGATCTCGACGACTTCAACGAGAAGACGTACTGTTCCAACCCATTTTTCCCACGCCGGCAAGCTATTTGAAATTGTAATACCCTAGAGACGTATGGTTGATTGGAGTGGCGATGCACCGGCAGGGCTCGTCTCCGATCATGCCTTCAAGCTTTAGCGCCGCCGTTTCTGCTGCTGCTGATGTATCTTCTGGCCTGACTAAGTCTGCTTTGTCTCATCCGATTACTGTGTCGCCGATTTCCACCGCTTACCCGTCCTGTGATCCTACGCTGAGGATGTCCGGGAGTCCTCTCGCTAGAATTCGATTATCTGAACTTCTGCCTTATGAAGGGGCTCCTTCTCCGTCATACGGTAAAGCCGTCGAAGCTTTGTCTGTGTCTTTGATGAGGTATAATGCTTCCGTGATCGAGCTAGGGAGCCAAGACTCTACACTGATGCGATGTGGGCTTGAAGCTGCTCATTTCTATTTCAGGACTAGAAACCTTGGCGTTTCTGGTAAAGGCAATCGTAGCCTCTCTATGTACAGAGCCGGAAGGTTAGCTCTTTTTGTTTCTCTCTTTTTGAGTTTTCTGGAGTGGTCACTGGGTTTGTTTCTGTTGACAGGATTGGTTTTGCGCTTGAATTGGACAATTGCTTTGACTGTAGTACTCTTCCTTGATCATGCTTGAGATTCTAGAAATGTCGACAATTTTTATTTCTTTAGTTCCTGATCCATATGTTGTATAATGGCTGCATTTTTGTTGGTGTTCTTCTGAACAGATCTGTTGAAAATTTTGATTCTTCGCCGCCATGCATGGCTGAGGTTTTCCGGTGCCTGGGTAAGGCTGCAAGAGCGGCTTTATCTGCAATTGCAAGGCATCTGCGTCTAAGAAACGAGTAGGGTGGTTATGATGCGTTAATCTCTGGTTTTTACTACTGCTTAAGTGTTATACTACTACCTCTTTCCTTGTATTATTGTATTAACTCATAGAATGGGCAACTGTTTTGCAGTGTTTTTAACCATATGCTCGATGACTTTCCACTAGCTCCTAACGAGGTTTCATCGTCTGTGCTATTGGCTTCGTATGCTCATGCATCCATCCAGAATGGAAAACCTGCTCCCCGAGGTGGGAATCTATCCACTAATATTGAAATTGAGAAGGGTTTGTTGACACTGTTCTACACAGATGGCACTGGCATTCAGGTCACCTCTACGAACTTTCTGTGTGTGGAAGGATACATATATGCTTTCATTATACCGAGGAACTTGATGGGAAAACATGACTTTATTTATCTATCAACAACATAATAGTTGCTCAAGAATATTTTCATATGAATCTGGCATGATCAACGGTATCCTAAATTTGCTTGTTTGCTTGAAAACACGTTTGCATATATATATATATAGTACCTTTGGCTTTTCTTTTTGTTCTTTCTGAAATTTCTTCTATCCTTAGGTGTGTGACCCAAATGGTCGTTGGTACACAGCAGTTAATGGATGTGGGGTTGGTGATCTCTTACTGATTACTGGCAAAGCGCTTAGTCATGCTACTGCAGGTCTCCGTCCAGCTGCCTCTTATAGAGCCACTGCTGATCATTTGCCTGGCTGTGACATTCGTGGAAGGTATGTTTTTGAAGCAAATTTTGTGACACGACTGCATGCTTACATATTTAATAATTAAATTGTTGATTTTTTCACTTGCAGGGCATCATTAGCATTTAGGCTTATGCCGAAAAGTAATGCTATATTAGATTGTTCCCCTATAGAAGCAGCTGGCCATGTAATTCCTCAAAGCTATGTGCCAGTATCTGTCAGTCAGTTTATGGATAACCTCTTGGCCGAGAATGACACTCTAGTTAGTCCGCCTGTGAAAGCCAATGTAAGCGCATCCTTTCTTACAGTAGTAGAACATTAAAACTAATAGGCTAGATTATAAAAGCCCATTTAATTGCAAAAACATTGATATCTGTGAAGTTATATGCCAATAGTATCCAAATCGGTCTTTTGGCTTGACATCTGGAGCAGAAATGTATATTGGGGAAACGATTTTTAGATATCATATATGTCCTGGGCATTCTTACAGATCATGCACTTTTGTCTTTTAGATAATCTTGATCTAGATTTTAATGAGCCAGTGTGCAACGTACAATACATTTGTTGGAGGATTTCCTGTCATGATCCTCTTTAAATAATTTGCACTACCTCAATAAAATATTCATATAAGTTTCTATGTTTGATGTTAACTGCTCAGAGCACAAGGTCTGATGTCAAGAGATCTTCTTCTGAATTGTGGATGTCAGGTTTCACGGGATGAAGTTTGCAAAGAGCCTTCCTTAAGAAGTGTTCTCTCGGATCCAATTTCGTGAGTACCTTTTCCCTTCATGCATATTCTTATGTAAGACAAAGAAATCTCCTCTATTCTTATGGTCCGTTTGGATGAATTGCTTACCTACGCTAATCTTGATCATGGAAGAAGTTTACGGTAGTGAAATCAGGGTTCTAATTCGTCTGTTTGCCAACTCTTTGATGTTTAGTGGTGCTTTTCTTGAAGATGCAATGGTTGTCTCTTGTGGCCATTCATTTGGTGGCCTCATGCTTAGAAGAGTCGTTGAATTGGTTGGTGTTGGTTTCTTTCGATGGTTCCTCCTATGTACCCAAGAATATTTAGTAACCATTGCTATCTTTTGCACAGTCTAGGTGTACGCTCTGCAATGCAGAAATCGAGGCTGGGTCTCTGGTCCCAAACCATGGTAATTCCAATAAAG
Source organism: Pugionium cornutum (assembly GCA_018901935.1). Classification (NCBI taxonomy): domain Eukaryota; kingdom Viridiplantae; phylum Streptophyta; class Magnoliopsida; order Brassicales; family Brassicaceae; genus Pugionium; species Pugionium cornutum. Next base: position 5,591,903 of record CM032160.1, on the reverse strand, counting down.
CTTCAATCTCTTTTTATCTGTGTTCTGCAAACAAATGAATCGATCAGCAATGTAGCCTTTTAAGTTTTGACATAGACAAACAATCCTAACTGTTTTCTTTGTCTTATGCCAAACACCTAGCTCTTAGAGCTGCTGCTTCAGCTATAAAGCAACAGGATGATAAAAGACTTTTCCAGAACGCAGCCATGCGGAGGCGTAGAAAAGAAATGAGTAATCAAATGGATGTGGTGAGATGATATGACATTGCTCTAAATCGTTAATTGCTTTGTACGTCTTTGGTGGTTTCTGCCATTCTGGCTACATATTAGCATCTCCAAATCAGTCTGCATCATCATCTGTTTTTTTCTTACCTGATATAGTTGATGGAACTCTGATAGACGTTACAACATCATCCCAAATTTCACCCTGCAGGAAAATGGAGATCCAGGAACAGATGATGGATTGCGTCGAGTGTTGCATTATCCATTTTCTGTAAACGAGAAAGTGCTTATCAAGGTAGGCCATTAGTTTTCATATTTTGGCTTTGGGTGCATTCTTCCATCATATACTTTTGGTGCTAGCGCTATGGAAGCACACTTCCAAATGCAGGGAAATCGGAGAACACCGGAAAAGTTTGTTGGAAAAGAAGCAGTTGTGACATCTCAATGTCTCAATGGCTGGTAACTAACTATAAAGCTGAAACAAAACCATGCTTTATAGGTGAAGAGAGTTATTGAGCTCAATTCTCAAACTGATCCATTCTGATATGTGTTTAAAATAAAAAGGTATCTATTAAAGATTTCCGAAAGCGGAGACACCGTGCGGCTGCAATACCGATCCCTAAAAAAGATGATGAACGATGACAGAGGAGGAGGCTTACACGTTCAACCGGTTGAGAGCAATAGCTTGTAGAATGTGATCATATTGTACCCTTTTTCTTCTTCTTCTGCTGCTGCATTTCTAGAAAGAAAAGAAAAGGTAATATGCTGTGGGGTGTGAGGTTCTGCATAAATTTATATTAGTCTCTTCTCGTCTTAGAGGTTTTTGTACAGAAAAAAAAGTGTTGAGATTTATAAAGAAGAAACCCACAAACGGTTAATCTTGTATCAGTGCTTTCTTCTGTTTTTGAAATATAAACAGAGCAAGATCGGTTTCAGATATGGAACAGTGAATCAAGCAAGGGGAAAACAAGATATATCTGAGTCTCCTTGGTGAGGAGCATAACACATCTCATGATCTCTTTCTCTTGTCCCTAAAACGCATTAGGGAATTGACAATACATAAGTAAGACAGCATGACAGCATCGGATCAAACGAATATATCATGCCCCAGCGATATGAAATCGGAGAGCAAACCAGGAAAAGCTCTCTTGAGCTGGCGTAAGCACCCGCACGCGATGGCGCGAGCTTGTCGGTCAAACCCATGATTGAGACAATTAAATAGGCGCCACCGCCACCCATCCGTCGGAGATCGATTAATTTAAATAATTAGTAAAATTAGTGGATTTGGAGATTACAAATCAACCGTGTTTGTAAGATTAGGCCATATTTTATTTATAGAGGATGAAAATCAATTGAGATATTTAGTTATTTACTTGCATCAAAACGCTGTTTTGAACAGCGATTACGTTTATAACTCACATAATATACTTGTCGAAACGGTGCCGTTTGACATGTCATCAACTCATCATATATACACTTTTGGTCAATTTTTTGCATCATCAGTTTTTTTGCCACCAGCTACGCTACTGGAAGAACTGTTGTCTCTGACGCTCAGAGAAGATGAACATTTGCTAGAATGAGAGCTTTCTTCCATGGAGTTGTTGCTGTTTCTCTTAGATGATCTCTTACTCTTCTCTGGCCTTGAAATTGTATCCTACAATATACAATTTTTTTTTAATAAATCCGATTATGTATAGGTTGTATAATTGATCACAAGCTCATTTTTTTAATATCCTCTCACCTTCTCAGAAGTAGATCCCGGGGTTTTTAACTCGAGTTGTGTTGCAACGTCGTTAGACTCCTCTGCTTTCTCGGATCTGCTCTCCCTTGAAACCTTTGATTTAGGTTCCCGAGAAAAATTGCCCGGGTTATGTGGTATGTGCACGGATTGCTGCTCAATGACTGCATTAGGAGGCATATACGGCATGTATGTAGGACATGGAGCTGGGATCATGCTTGGATTCTGGTTCCCAAAGTATGGGTAAGATGGCATTGATGGATGTATAGGAATTGACCCGGGAGGCATAGCCATAGGCATCGGGTATGGAAAAGATGGTGGTGGTGCCATCATGACTGTGTGATCCATCGCAGCTCCCCATGGAGACATTGTCCTTAATCTTTGTTGGTATTGGAGATTGAGATTCTCTATATCGGATTTCAGCGATGTCTTCTCTTCTCTCAGGTCGTTCTTCTCCTGTGTCAACTACAGAAATACCTGTTGTTATATAAGCACCAGTACCTTAAGGTGTTGCTATTGAAAACAAAACAGGCCTAGAAGTGGTAACGTTAGATATTAAGTTTGCATCTTATGATCTAAGTTTAAGTTTCTATATCATAAAAAGACAGAACACAAGTACATATCTATATCTACAGGTCATATCTACTGCTAATTTTCCTAATTGGATAACCCCACAGAGTAAAGGATAGATATGAACCTCACGGGACTCATCTGTCAATGCCATGTACTCAGATTTCAGTTTGTTGACTTCTGATGTGAGCTCTTTCAACAACTGAATAGTATCCGTCAGAATTGTGGCTTTGTCATTCTTGGGTCTGTCTGGATCTGCAAACGGAAGAGGTACGTGAAGATTTAAGTGAATAATCTGATGTTGAATCCATATAAAGTTTGAATCGTTACCAAGTACGTTTCCCAGTTCAACAAAATGTTCATTCAGTTTTTCCCTCCTCAACTTTTCACGGCCTGCTTTCTGCGACTTTCTAGCAGAAACGTCCATGATCTCTCCTTCTGCAAAAGCAAAAGATCGAATAAACTCAGAACACCACATTACAGTCCTGCATTTAGATATCTCTGAGAAATTTAAATTCGTGACAATCAAAAGCACAGTGACCACACATTATTGGCTTACAACTGAGGCTTATCGTATAATCAAAGAACTAAACTGATCATCTTCAAGTCAATAGCCAGGTCTCACATATGACTTAGCATCTCTACAACTCTTCAAGTTGATTTTCACATCTGATGATAAATCGATTTTGAATTCTTCAGCATATCGAGTTGTGGCAAGCTAAGCATTATTGTTCAGATGCACTAATTGCAAAGACTGTTTCTGCTGAAGCTAATCTCAGACGGAAAAACAAACAAGCAGAAATCACCAACAAATTCATATAACGAAGGAATCTTCAATTTGTAATCAGAGATTTCCCAGAGAAATTACTACACTTTCAGAATCTAGTTTTAGTTTAACCAACAAAAACACTCAAATCGAACTAATTCCTTTGATTTAAAGACTAAGGGAGCACCTAGATGGATAATGATCGAAACCCTAAGAGGGACTATGTATTGCGATCCGTTAAGGGTGATATATTGAAGTAAACAAAAGTGAACAAACTCACTGGTGGGACGAATCGACGGTGAAGGCGACGGCGACGGCGAGATTCGATAAAGACAAGACCAAGGTACGGCGAAGAAAGATCCTCGTTCTATCCGTATTCCCCGCTCTTTGATTACAAGACACAAGCACTAATCTGGTTTGTTTTCTATCATAAACTGACATTTATAGTTAGATGACGTCTAATAATTTTTTCAACAGCAAAGTTCCATATTTCCTATAGATGACAAAAAGTTTGGATTTTTGTTTTTCATTTTCTTCTCCAACTTTTGCATTTATCCAAAAAGACCCTCAATTTGTCGATTTTTAAAGTCAGACTAGCCGACAGGAAAACACGTCTCGGATTATATACTTGTAATGTGAAAAAGTTATAGGACTTTGATTATAACATCTAAACGAATTTAGGATTTATCAAATTGGTTGATTTCAAAGTTCCGCAATTGTCCTCCAGATTTCACGTGTTAATAACTTCTTCAAAAAATTTCTTTCTTTTTATGTTTTGAGATTATGAAAAGTGTTAAATTTGAACATGTGTGAGATACTAATTAGAAACAAATACATCTATGGAAATGATTTATTTTCGATTATTGAAATAATAAGTATTTCGTAAAATTGAATAGTATAAAATAGATAAATACATGTTTGTATGAAAATGTAAAAATAAATAAGTTCGAATAGTTTGATTTTCGGATCAACAAAATACTTGAAAGGTTCAATCTTACATTCATATTCGACATGTGAACCAATGCCTATAACTTAAGCACAGCAAAATTCATCGTCTTTGCGCGGTTCTGACCAAAGGATTTGGTGGGTTTCTTCAAATTCATCTTCATCTTCACTCAGTCATCGTCATCGATGCAACAACTTTCTGTATGATGCTCTTAAGTGCAGGTGCACTAACAGAGCATTTGTTATCCTCAAAGCATGACTTACCTTGTTCGGCTGCTTTGCAAAGCTGTGGATCCAAAGGAACTTTCCCAAGAAACGGTACTCCCATTTCCTGACACATTCTCTCTGCTCCGCCTCCGCTGCTGTCAAAGACTTCGCTGCATGCCACAACGTTTAAAAGCTCTGGTGCATTCTCTCTTAAGCAAGAGATTATGTCTTGGGTCACGTCAATGGAGGAGCCAGTCTCTGTCAGCAGCTTCATGAACTTGACATCCTTCAATGGTTGAGACAAACCACTCATGTTCTCTACTACTCCTAGCACTGGGACTCCAACTTTCTTGCAAAAGCTCACTTCTTTTCTGACATCGATCAAGGAGACTTCCTGTGGTGTCGTGACAATGATTGCACCGTCAATCCCTGTGGCTTGAAGGTACTGAACAATAGAGATGTGTTCGTCAGAGGTTCCTGGTGGGGCATCAACCACGAGGTAATCAATCTCTCCCCAGTAGACGTCTTTTAAGAACTGTTTGATGAGACCGTTCTTGCGTGGACCTCTCCAGATCACAGCATCATCAGAATTGGGAAGCATGAAACCTATGGACATGACACCGAGGTTGTCTTCCACATAAACCGGGGACCATCCGAGGTTGCTCTGGTGAATCTCTTGTCCTTCAAGCCCTAACATTTTCGGGATGCTTGGACCGCATATATCTATGTCCATCAGGCCTACTTGATGGTCCATGCCCGACAGAGCAAACGAGAGCTGAGCTGAGAAAGTGCTCTTACCAACCCCGCCTTTGCCAGACAAAACCAGAATCTTGTGCTTAACAGTGCTCATTCTTTCTGCTATGGCAACCAAATCTGAAGAAATAAAAAAGATGTCAGCCCATATATCCCCGACTAACTTCAACTAGTAACTAAGTGAGTCGAACTCAATCACATATAGAGCTCAAATCGACATTAGTCAAAAATAATGCTCAAGTTGTCACAAGCTGTGGAATAAAATCTTCAAATCCAGAAATCTCAAAAAAAGAAACAAGCATGTAAAATCTTCAGTATTATCAAAGGCAGACACATGCATAAAACCCAATTCAAGTGTAATCGAAGATAGCAGAGTAAAAAGGGAAAATCGAACCTGGGTCAGGTCCCTTAGGAGCAGTGGCACATGCTTCCTGATTAGGGCAGCCTGCGCAAGAATCTGACTTTCCAGCAGTTTCCGATTGAGGACCAGGGCAATCTAGTTGACCAGAGAAAATTATGTTAGACCCACAGATGAATAGCAAATGAGCCGAATAAATACTGAAAAAGCGAATTGATTTTACTTACGTTCATTAGCGTTCTTTGGAATCTCTCCGTTTTCCATGCCGATTTAAGATTTCTTCGATTGGTTGCTGACAAATTTGCAAAGAAATTTTCGTTTATATCTGAAACTCGCTTATGGCGGCGATGGTTTTAGAAAGCCGAATACGACGACGTATAAGGAAATCAATTCTCTCATTAAATATTATAAACAAAGCCCATTAAACCTATTTGGGCTGGACTATGATTTTCCATTGGGCTTTACTGACTGATTCGAACTAACACATATTTATCCAAAAATGTTCAGACTATGAGACAGTAATTCGTATTGAGAGTAGTGTGTGTCTCTCTCTAAGTGTGTTTTTTAATATTAGATTCATACAATATATCAGTTTGGATAATGATGCAAAAGCATGTAGTCGACTTTATTCACAAACGTAACAGTCATACTCGTCATAATAACCCTACCCATTGGCCATTCACATGCAATGAAAGTGAAACTCCCAGCTTTGCAAGCAACTCTATATATATATATATTTATATATTGTAATAAATAGAAGAAGCAAAGATGTCGAAATAAAATGAAATTGAGAAGGTTTTGTAATAGAAATTTGTATAATAAAAAGCCAAGAAAAGAGGAATAATTACTAATTCACATAAAAACAAAAGGGACATATTCATATATGTGTGTATTGATGTATAAAACAGCATATAAATACATAATTCTATAATACTACTTGAGTAGCATAGTCCTTTTGCTGTAGACATGTCAGAAGTGAGTTCATGAAGCATCATTTTCTATTGTGGAGATATATATACTTGATATCAAATTTTAACCCATAGTTGACAATTCAGATATATATATATATATAAAAAATACAGAAAAATCAACATAAAGGAATCTGATCAATGAGCATCTTTGATGTGCCGCAACCAGAAGCCCCTAGTTTTGCTTTCCTGGAATTATTATTTTGGACTAATTGTTGAACTTTCTCCTATGAAAATTTAGATGATTCAATTTAAATTTGGTGTATATGATTTCGGTTAAAAAAAATGAAAAAATATTATTCTGCTAATTTGGCAAATATAGATACCACGAGTTATTGAATAATTTCTTTTTTAATTTTTATATTCTTATTTAATGACAACAATCTTTTTTATACATTTTTAATTGGCTAAACTTCAAAAATCTTCATTTTAAATGCTATATTAGTGCTCATCAATGATATTTTGAAATAATTGATGTCATTTTCGGTATCGATGAAATCGAACATTTTTAAAAAAATTTCTTATTGTTTTAAAAGTGGTGAAAATCATCCGTATCAACAACTTACGTGTTCGAATTATTAGATTGAATTTGATGATGGGGATGCGAAACCCACCTCCAACCCTAATATCTAATTAAAACTTTAATTTATATAATTATCAGAGCAGTTGGACCTAAAACAATGACAATTTTGGTATTCTAAACATTTTTTGGTATGTGAATATTCCAAATTTTATAGTCTCTTAGGAAAGTAAGCATCTATCTTTATATATAGATTAGTACACAGAAACAAATACTTTTTCTTACAATGTAATATCTAAATTACTCTAGATTTAATAATTAATTTGCTACACTCTATAGTTTTTCTGACATCATATCGATTTCTGCTCCGAACACTAAAGTATATGAATATTATAATAAATGTAGTTTAAATATTTTCTTTAATTACACTTTAAAACTTGTTTATTTGAATACAAATTAGTTACTCCATTTGAAGCAAATCGAAAGGGATAAGTTTGTTGCAGACTTGAAGTTGAGTTGTAATGAAAACTGATACAATATTATAAAATCATAAACGATGTCAAAAAAACTAATAGCCAGTTTGAGAACCAAAATTAGTAGCATAACATATTTGATTAACAAATGGATCTTATAAGTTCATAAACAAACAAATGAACAGTGATGAATGAATATACACAGTTTATCAATAATGAATGTCCCCAAGCAATAAATTATGGAATGACAAATTTTACAAAGTGGAACAGCACTCTAACTATTATACTTTCACTAGTACAAATGTTCTTCTTTTCTTTCAATAACATGCATTAATTATAAATGACATAATTATAACCACATTAATGCAAATTATAGTGGTAGTTTAATATATTATTTAAGTAATATTTTAACAAAATAACATTGTTCTAACGTATTATTAACAAAAAGTAATGTGTTATCACTACGATTAGTTTTAAATAAATATAATATAAATAGTTTTAAGTTATTAAAATAATTAAAATATTTGTTATTCTTATTAATTTGTTAAAAAATCAATATATTTTATTAAATTAACCAAAAATACTATTAAATTTATAAAAAATAATTATTTTTATTTATTTAATTTATATATACAAAAATTAATATTAAAATAATTTTAAATAAAAGTTAAAATTATATAATTATTTAATTTATATTTATTAATAAACAATATTATATAATTTACGAAAAAATTTTTTACGTATGATGTAGATATAAATCTAGTTTTTTATATTTGTAAAAGTTAGATATTGATCCATGGACCAATTTCTCGTTTGTGTATTTATTGACAAAAAGTAGAAACATATATACTTTTATGTTGTCAGTATAAATATGTCTGCATACTTTGAAAAAAAGGAAGATATAAACAAAAAAAATGTATTTAGGTATACAAATAGTGACACCGAGAGATAAATAAGATATATAAATAGCCGTTTCCATGTGATAACTATTATTACTCTCTCAACAATCCAAAAGATAACCAAAGAAGAAGAAGAAAGCTCCCAATAGTCACTGATTCAGCTTCATCAATTTTTAAAGAAGTTCACGAAATGTCTCTTCTCTGTTATCTTCAGATCAATCTCAATCATGAATTCACTTTCTTCGTCAATCAGGTAATATATTTGATTATTCAACCATTTCAAACCTAACTTCCTCTGTTTCTCTGTTTTCTGAGTTAAACTTTGTCTGTCTGTTTTTTTAGGATTTGATCTCAGTGTACTCAGGGTTGTTGAGGAAGATGATAAAACAGGGAAATAAGAAGAAGAGGAATCAAAATAACAGTAGAATCATTCTTCATTTCGAAGATTTTCCAGGTGGGTCATATGGATTCGACTTGATTTCAAGATTCTGTTACAGTAATGGCGAAGGAATTTCAATCGATGTCTCGAATGTTTCCATCTTGTATTGTTCTTCTGTGTTTCTTGAGATGACAGAGAGACTATGTTCATCGAATCTCATGCTTCAAACAGAGAAGTTTTTAGAAGGAATGTTCTATTGGTCATGGAACGACATTGTTGCGTGCCTCAAGAGCTGCGAACAAGTGTTCTTACATGCAGACTCTTACGGTCTTGTTGATAAGCTAGTTTTTGGGGTTTTAGCCAAAATAGCTCAGAATTCAGATATGAGTCATGTATTTGCCTCATCCTCGACGTCTTCTTCTGCCTCCGCCTCTTCTATGTCGCCAGAGAAGACAAAGAATAGGTCTGATTCAGACAAACGTTCTACTTCGAGATTGTTTTCGTGTAGGACAAGCAACGAGTGGTGGTTCAACGATATGTCAATTCTCGGACCACAGATTATCAGAAAGCTTATTAAGAACCTTGGTGCTTATGATAAGGACAACAACAGCTTAGTACTAACAAGGTTTCTTCTCCATTACCTCAAAACAAAAGTCCACAACAAATCAAACAACAAGCTCGAATATGCAGGTTTAGCTGATACAGCGGTTCAAGGAGTGATTTTCGCTGCGAAAAACTCTTTTTCCTGCAGGAATATCTTCTGGGTTCTTCGGGTTTTATCGGGATATAGCATTAGCAAAGAATCAAGAATTGGCTTAGAGAGAGTCATAGGAGAAATGCTGGATCAAGCAACACTTGATGATCTTCTAATACCTGCAGGTGGAAAAAGAGAAAAAGGGTTTTACGATGTGGATTTGGTGATAAGATTACTCAGAGTGTTTGTGAAAAATTGTAACACAGAAGAAGATCATAGTTTAAAAATTAGAAGAATAGGGAAGTTGATTGATAAGTATTTGAGAGAGATATCTCCAGACCAGAATCTTAAAGTGTCAAAGTTTCTTCAAGTTGCAGAGAGTTTGCCAGATTCAGCTAGAGATTGGTTTGATGGATTATTCAGAGCTATTGACATCTATCTTGAGGTCAGTTTCTTATTCAATACATTTCTGATTTTTTCTTCTGTATTCTCTTAGATTAGTATCCAAATAATTGCATGTTCATGATACTTTTTTTTAAAAAACAAATTGAGATTTACCAGACAAAAAGAAAACAAATCAAAGTAGAGTGAAATAGAAGATGACAAGAAGCATACAACTTTCTATATAGTTTGGCCTTTTACGATTCTCAAGAGCTTAACTTATTTTTTTGTCTTTCTTTCTTTCATTTGTGATATCTAAAGATTCGAAAATCTAAGATTGCATATTTGTGCATACATACTTACATTCATACACGTGAAAGTATACTTTGTTGACAAATTTGAATATGCCTTGAAATGGAATTCTTTTTTACTAGTTTGTTGTCTACATCTTAAAAATAATAAAAAGAGTTTTTTTTTTCTTCTTTATGTCAACCACTAACTTAAAAATTGTAATCTTTATGCTTTCTAACTACATTAAAAACTAGATTTATATCTACGTTCTGAGTTGGAAAAAATATTCGCACATTATAATTAATTGTTTTTGTTTAGTAAATATAAATTTGATATGTATATAATTTATTTCTAATATTAATTATACAAATAATATATACAATAAATTCAGATTATAAAAATGAATTTAAATTGTTTATATATTGGATAAACGATATTATTAAATAGTTAAGAAATTGTATGTGATAAATATTCAATTAGTCTAAATTTTTGTTTTATATTTTGTTTGGCTAATTTTTTAAAAATTTCTAATTATTTTGTTTCATATTTTGGTTATTTTTATGTTAAAATATTAATGATTTTACATATAGTATACTGTTAAATATTTATCTAATGTCATTTTTGTTAATATTTTAATAAATTGTGTCTTCCGTAATATTTGGTTTAAAATGTTTTGATAGTGTGACATTTCAACGTGATATATCTGTAAATCATACGTAAATATAATTTTTGTTTGTTTAAATGTTTCTCAATTATTATAATAGAGATTGTTATGTTTTTTTCAAAAGTAAACCATAAACACAATAATTTAATACGTAAACCTAAAGAACGGTGAAATGAAAAACAAATTCCCGTGTTACTACACATTAATGTCAGAATTAATCTGACTATTTTGTCTTTCTTTTGTTTGACTGATTATTATTTATAAGTTTTAAACAATAAGAACAAGATTAGTTTCACGTTCATTAACAAACACCAAAGATTAGTTTCACGTGAAAACTATATACGATTGATCTACTTAATTACTAAACCTTTATGCTATTATATTATTTTGCAGTCTCATCCAAATCTATCATCTGAAGATAGAACAATACTATGTCGATGTCTCAACTACAAGAAACTAACATTGGAGACATGCATACAACTTGCCAAAAATCCCAAGATCCCACCAAATATTGCAGTTGAAGCACTCAAGTCACAACAATTATCAAAAGAAACTCTTTCACATTCAAGAGAAGACAAGTTAAAACTCACTAAGATGAAGAATTCACGTAAATACATAGAAGAGAAGCCAATTCTTGTGCGGGTTAAAGGATTTGAGATGTCAGAGAAAATAGTTGATGGGTTTGAAGATGATATGATGAGTATGAATTTAGAGAAGAAGTATTGGAAGAAAGTGATGGATGATTCTAAGGAAAAGAAGAGTGAATTAGTTTCAAGAATTGTGAGACATGGACATACACATTCAGGTTCAAATTTTCCAAGGCTTTGTTAATTAATTACTTCACTATATATATAGATTGAGTTCATCATATAATTATCACTTTTTTGATGGAAAAGAGAAAATGTATATAATAGTCCTTTTGGATGAAAATAGTGATGTCCATTTGGACCATCATTGTTTTATACCACCAAAATAAATCATAAATTATTTAGATTAGACAATATTTGGGAAAAAGTAAATCGGTTATTAGTTATATCACCTCTATATCAATCTCAGAAATATGGAGTACCATTGCCTCTTGCATTGTATATGAGAATGTTAAATTTTCATATAAAAATATTGCACTATTATACCGATATATTGTGGTTAATTGACAAAAACATATAATTAGACATACTTATTTAACATTCAGTTTTCGAACTACCGATACATTGAATAATCCATTAAAAATAAAATCAAAATTATCTTAATAATATATAAAAACATAAGTCAATTGATAATATATAAAAAAAGCAAATAAATATGAAGACTTTAATGCGATAAATTAATTTTAATAAATTAAAGACACTATTGCTAGGTATGACAATTATTTTTAACTTTCGTGTACAATTTGAATTGAAACGAAATTATGAAAAGTATTACTGAAACTTCTTATAAGATATACTTTTTAAATTAATTTTTCAGATTTTATCAATATTATTTTAAGAATATCTTTTGAATTCACAGGTTATAATGTAAAGAATGACAGACAATTTAATTAATTAGGAGATTTTGGAGACTTACTTGGTATTTTAAATGACATGTAACAATTATTTCAAGAATATCTTTTGAATTCACAGGTTGTAGCGATATGTAAGCAACTATTAAAAATTCATTACACAAATAATGTTTAGAGGATAAATATTCCATTCTCGATTCCCAACTTTAAACCTAATCAGTTCGATTTAAATTTAATTAATTAAAAATTAAATACGTAGATTCATGCACAAATATCTCGAAATTAATATATAAAAAACTATTATCTCGAATTAATTGTTAAATGATTGTATTGAAAAACAAAAATAAAAAATGGTGATAGTTGGGCTTTCAAAATCATGAGTTGAGGATTATTTATAAAAAAATTTAAAATAAAAATCACGGGAGAAATATATTCTTGGCTATATACGTCACATGGCCCCCTGAAGATTTGATGTTATTGAAAATGATATTCATTAATGAATATTGAGATGAAACCAACGTAGATTGAAATGATCATATCGTAACATAGCCCACTTTTGTGCATCTTACTAAAATATACAACACAGAATCTTACATTTCTGTTGGACACGAAAATAAATGTATTACCAAATACATCCAACTGTAGCAAAACAATAAACGTGAGTAATGTGTTTTTTTGGTTTTATAAAAAGTGAGTAATGTTTGATTAATCTTTCTAATAATTTTTGGAAATAAATGGTTGAACTCTTGACATTTCACGAACACGTTTTTTAATTTCTGTTGACTTTTCTTTTATATCCCAAATAAAAGAGAATCATTAATTACCATTTTTGTTATGATTTTATTCCGAAATAAAAGAGAATTATAAAGTTTTATATCCATTGAATATAATATTAAAAACCATTTTTATTATGTGTTATTAACAATTTTTTCTAGGTATTTTATATTTAATTAAGTAAATTAGTTAACTAAATTTATTTCAATTGTTAAACACACTTATTTAAAATCATTTATTTTGTTTTGTTAGTTTGATTTATTTGGCGTTTTGAAAAAGAAATATTCCCAAATTTTGAGATTTGGCGTAAGCCTTTTTGGATTAATCCTATGAAATAAAACTCCACACAACAAAAAAAACTTATGAATTTTATTAAAATCCATTAAATTCTAATTTAACCAAACATTTATTTAAACAAATAATTTAAACAAATAATTTAAACAAATAATTTAAACTAGTGATTAATCTCTACCGAGTAACACATTTTGACTAAAGCATTATTATCCCCAAATATATTAAAGATGAAACATAACAAACTACATTGTTTCTTTTTTGTCAACTTAAAAAAAAAACTCAAACAAGACATGATATTGTTAACGTTCTAAAAGTGAAACAAACTCTTAACAAAGATTGTAAAAAGCACAGCAAGACAAACAAAAAGAAAAGCAAATGCCAAAACAGCAACTTACTATCCCCAAATCGCATCGAAAAGAAGTTACAATCACTGTTCAATGTACAAAGCTGATTGATAAATGACGAATCAAAAGAGCTTCGCACAGAATTTAAATCGTTTGAATCTTTTCACAACATATCGAGAGCCAAGCCATGCTCGTCTGTTGTGCAAGAGCCTATTGGTCTGATTTTTTTATGTCTTGTAATCTCTTTGTTTCTCCTCCTTATGATAGCTTTCATGTTTCTGTTTCCTCGAGATATCATCAGCATATCGACGCCACAAGACTTCCCTATCATTTCTGGGCATCTTGCTGTATCGGATATCGGGCTTCAAAACTTGTTTAGCCGTTGACCATGAATTCAGCACAGTCTTTCCGTCTTCTGTCTCAAGTGAAGACGCATCCGATGACAAGACTTCAACTAGCAGAGCTTTGAAATCATGAGCGCACCGCTGTGAAACACAATAAGAAAGATGAACAAATAGGCAACTAACTTCTCTTTCTTTCCTCAAACTAACCAAACGGAGAGCAGCCCAAAAAAAAACTCAGTTTTGTTCGGATCTTGTTGCAAAAAATTCTGAGAATTTAACTTGAAAACGTTCACAGATGGCAGCAAGTACCTCATACAATGTCTTTATGTGGTCTCGGAACAGCTTCTCCTTATCAGCAGGATCTAAATCTGGATTAGAGGCCCGTTTTTGAGGATCTCTCTCGAGTTTCGGCTTAGATTCCGTCCAGGATGCCTTAAGATGTTAAGAGAAGGTAACAATAAAAGAGTGACAGATCAAAATCCCCAGAGAGCATGTTCGCTACTTAAAAAAATAAGCCCAAGTAGAAATACCTCAGGGTCTCTGATTTTTTCAACTAGCAAAGCTTGATAAGAGGCGACTGCCTCTTTCCTTCTAATTTTCTGACGTACTCTTTCCACCTCTTGCACTTCTCTTTCTTTCCGTTTCCGCAACTCCCGTTCCCGTTCTCTCAGTTTATCCTGAACACAAGGTCATAAATCATAAAAGGCGATAAACATATCTTTGTCTATATTGTTTCCCGCATATAAGTTGGGCAGAAAATCATCGTTCTTATTTTGGATCCCAGAAACACAAATAAAAAATTTCGTGTCTGCCATAAACTAACCGCACACTATATCGTGCTATTTTGGCAATTAGATTCTTTATGCACCACTAGCAGTCTACCATGCAGGACAAACAATCAATAATACCATGGCAGCAAACATGGACAACGTGAATATCCTCACTTCAAAACAATCAGAAGAGGGCTGAATTATAGAATTTTCTTGCAGCACACATAAATTCTGAAAATTATCAAGTTAATTTACCTCTTCGTCTCTGGCTTTTATCTCACGATCATCTCCCCTTTGTGCAGCTTTTAGCTCCGATATGTACTCATTAAAAAAAACCACCCTGTCCTCGTGCGCAACAGATCTATATCTTGGTTCATTTCTCAGACTTTCCTTAACCTGATACAACAGGAGAGGAAATTATTATATAGGTACATAGGTATTGATAGACTGGTGGTATACTAACCAGTTAAAATTGTGCCAAGGAAAGACTTGATAAGCTTCGATAGGTTAATGTTTATATTGGTATTGAAATAGAGACTTAGAATATGATAAAAAAGTTTCCATTTTCTCTATCGTTGCTCGCAAAAGATATAAACATGTATGTCACCAACCTTAGACCAATGTGAATTTATTGATATTTCTCTTTCGCGTAGCATTGTCTTGAAATCAGAGGCAGCTGCTGCACGGGACTCTTGGGCCTTTTGTTCAGCAGTCCGTTTCAAAGCAAGGATTCTGCAGCAAACAAAGGGGAAACTATAAGAAGCAAGGCAGAAAAATTCATCCAAAATATAAGCAAAAGTTTCCACATACATAGAAATCTGATTGCAAAATATAGATTGTTACCTTTCATTCAGTAAAGTCTCCCTCTCTTTCCCCTCAAGTGCTTCGAACCGCAGATCATTCCCCCATTTCCTTTTAAAAGCACGATAATCAGTGTGTTGATCAATGTCCTGAAAAGTATCAGGACAAATTGAGAAAATCCAATACCAAATAATAGAATTCTTTACGTAAGGTAGGTCAAAGTAAAAAGAAACTCAGTTCATTAAAAAGATATACCTCAGACACTTCATCTAGCAACTGCTTGAAACCTTCAACAGCTGCTTTATGAGCAGCTCGCTTTTCTCTACGTTCTTCCTCAGCGCGTGTCTTTACGTATTGCTCAAATAAAGATCTTCTAACAGAATGACTTGGTATTGCCTGCAAAAAAAAACAAACGCTCTAAATAAACATACATGATACAACACCAAAAGTTCACACTGCAAGCTGTGGCACTATAACAGGCCAAATGAAAATTCAATGCAACACCAAATCCTCAGCAATTCAATGCACTAACAAAGAACGAAGTTGCAAGAAGATATATGATGGGTGGGGAGGATAAACAATTAACATCACAAAAAGGCTCTTATATTCTTAGAGCTTTCCTTAGTTAATATTGGAAGAAACCAAAACATAGTTCTTTCTCTACAATAACTGGTTTGGCTAAAGCACCAGCATAATTAGTCAGAGAGGATACTAGTTTTGGGCTTAAGATAAGCAAAGTGAAAGTTATGTTTCCAAGAAAAAGGGAGCAGCGAAAAGATCAGTGAAAAGTGAAAAGAAAGTAGATCATAATATTATACTGTCATGTCTCCATGTCACGAAATTTCATTCTACACCTGGGGCTACGAAATCAATAGGAAACTTTCACTGTGCTCTATTTGAACACCCAAAATGAATGGATGTTACAGTGCTAGCATAGACAAAGTAAATTTAACTGGAAATGTAGAAGTTGCAACTGCATAAGGAAGAAAAAATAGTCTTGGAATATAAGAACACTTGTAAGATATCAAAATATTGTTAAGATCTTTAGGCTTAGCAGACCTTAAAGCGAGGGTCAAAGATAATTTTTGGAAGCTCCTTCTCCCATTTAGAAAACGGTGCTACTCCTCTCTCCTTGAGCATTTCCTGCAAAATTTAGCAATGGTAAAGAAATAAGAAAGGAGATATTAGATAACTATTAAAAATAACCTAGAAAATAAACATCGATCTGAATATTTTCAAGGTCGCAAAATTGAAAATTTCCAGTAGAATTAGCACCATCATCAATGATACTTAAACATGCAAAGCATTCATGTCATTCCAATATTTACACAAGATCCATATACAGAAGAAAATTCCAATGATCTTCACTTCTCCCTGTCCAGACTGCCTTAAATTAGCCGCATCTAACTACATTGACGATCAGAAAGAAAAACTAGAGGAAAACCAAATCTTTATCAAATCCTACATCAAAAAGGACAAATAAGTAGCCCCCGAGACCTATTCATAGGTCCAGACTACACAATACCTTAAACTGTTTGATACACTCCTCTTTCGATGGTCCATTATCTTCATCTTCGGAATCTGAAGAAGAATCAGAAAGGTCACCAGCTCCAGGAGCATCTTTTACCTTACCCATACCATTTCCACTTTCTCCACTAGGCGTGACCTCAATTGCTTTACCACCATTTGCTTCAGATGTTGTAGTAGATGAGACAAGCATTCCAGAATCATGTAGTTTCTTTTTAACCAAATCCAGTGCTGAGGAACCAGGAAAGTTTGTAGTTCTGAGAGATGTGGCATCCCGACCACCATTGCTAATAGCAGGTGCGTTCAAACTCAATTGATCAGAAACCTTTACAGTTAAATCAGCATTTGGCACAGAAGCTAAACTCTCCGCAGACCTCTCCTCCAGTTTCTTCACGAAATCTTTCACCTCAGCCGGAATTTGCCAGCTGCTTACCTGATCCAGGAAATTGGAGGATTCAAAAAGTCTTAACAGAAAAATATAAACACAACACTAGTTCCAAGCCAGTTTCATGTTGCCTACGCATTAAATTTGTTTACCTTTGTTTTATTATTGTAGTAATACTTTTTCCCATCATTTGTGGACACAAGAGCCCAATCCGTCCCATGTAAGTTCTCCCTACATTTAGTACAAGTTAGATGCTGAACCTATTACAAAATACTTTATTAGGCTGAAAGTGATACAACGAACTATAATCTGTTGATTTCATGGGCATCAAATTGTTGGCAACCTAGTAGTAGATTCATACACGAGATATAGAACAATATAATGTGTCATGCAGGATCAAGCTAAATTGTATCTTTAAAATATGACAACTAGTTTGAGAATGTTATGATCTCAGTCTAAGAACTTACATAGAAACAGGAATCGGCTGCACTGTCAATTTATCAGGCTGCAGAAGTTAAGCAAAAATATAGATTATAAATCATTCAAAAAATTTAAAAGGACTAAGACAACATTAACATACTGTGTATAAATTATCATAGTATACTCAGACAAATATGCTCCATGTTTTTGCACTAGCATCAAATTGGCAAGCACGCAACCCACATTAACTGCCTGTTAATAACTTAAGGTGGATTGTGTACCCATTCACATGCTCTTACAACAAGCACATGTAATAAAGTAACTTAACAAACTTAAGCAACTTTGCAACCAAAAATTATTGCAATTATTGCAGTAATTTTTAGAGTAAATTGTTCTAAACGAACACTGAATACCGCTATTCGGAAGCTAATAAACATATGACATCTAGGACTTCAAAAAAAAAGAATCACATCTGACATTTAAAACTCCCACTCAAATATAACAAATTTTTAAATACATAACTAATATAGCCACGAACTCCTAAGTGACATCCCTGAAGTAAAAAGTCAAAACTGATACCATATTGAATATGCATAGTCTCAAGTACTCAACAAGCCATGTAATCAGCTATACCCACCTCCCCTTCAAAACCTGGAGGCTTTTCATACGTTGATTGCCCTGTAATAGAATTGTAATAGTAAACAATTCCTGTTTCTGATTTATGTGCAGTCCAGGCATCAACCCGATTTCCTACTAGTTGAGAACCAGCTCTGTCATCTACAAAATACAAGAAGATCCTGATAAAGGGTATGTAAAATAAATAGAATAACCATTAAGGTCAAACAGCTCTTACATGGATCAGTAATCTATCATGAAACCTTGAGCATACCGATTCCTGAGAGTGCTTCTGTCTTTTGCCCGGAAGAAATATCAAGCTGATGACCTGGTAATGCATGAATAGTGCCAGCATTTCCCGTAGGAACCCCAAGCGGTTGAGAACCAGAATATGGTAGGTTGGGAGAGATTCCACGTACTGGAAATGGATAAGGACCAGGAAAAGCAGTGGTATGCGAAGGAAAAGGTGGCCTGTGAATACCACCCATAGGGGGAGGCTGCAACCACATTCCTTGAGGTGTTCCATGCATTGTAGGCACTGAATGATATGGAGGATACATGTGTGGATGAATACCAGGATTGATTTGAGAAGGACCTGCTGACATCCTGGGTCTTGGAGTTGTGGAGAAAGGGCTAGAACCAGGGAAAGCAGGTGGAGATGTCATTAGTCCAGGAGGGGCAAGTGTTCCAGGTCGACCAAAAGGAGGATTTGGTAGCATTTGCGAAGCTTGAGGTATGAGATTAGTATTAGAGGAGGCTACAGCATTAGAACTCCATTGTGCATCAGTAACGGAAGATGGAACTGACTGAGAGACAAAAGCTGTACTAGCAATCTGCACAAATAGCAACCCAAAAATCATGAAACCAGTTTAGAGATAAATATGAAACGACCTAAAAACAGATGAGTCAGGATGTGTTCAAAGCATACAACGAACATGATTGTATTAGTGAATTTAACCAGAATGACTCGAAAGTTCGACATAAAACAGAAAAAGAGATCCGGATCTGCATATCCGGTGTTGGCGTATATACTCCTATCTAATGACATGCGTTCATCGGACTATAGGATCACACGTTCTTGTACGACGTTAAAGCTAAATCAACCACATCAAAAGAAATGAACTAGAACAAGCATAGAGCCACTCTAGGAATTGAGCAGTACTAGTGATGAAAAAAAAAGGTAACAACTAGAAGCGGAAGACATAAGTAATAAGCATGAAAAACATACAGACATAGAGGATTGCTCCTTCAACTGCGACTGATATTTAGTGCCTGGAGAAACACTCGAAGCAGTGGTCAATTCTGAGTCACTTGAAGGAGGACGAGCGAAGATACCCTGTCCCGTAGATGGCGCCGCCGTATTCAGAGGTTCAGTTCTATTCTCCCCCTCCATCACCTTTCAAAAAGTAAAAATGTGGAGGTATCAGTCGCCGCAGATAAAATGAATTTTCGGGCGGCTTCGTTCGTCGAAGCCTCTAGGCGCGAACGAATAATTTAGGGTTTATGGAAAACTAGAGCGGATGTATCAGAGTCGATGTCAAATTCAGGAGAAAGAACGAAGATCAGCCGACGGTATAGATAGATCGTGTGAAGATAGAAACGATGGACGGCCGAGATTACGTCCCGTGTAAAAAGGAAGGATGTATCTTAATTATTTACGGTAAAGACCTTATATTTTGAGATAAAATTCCGAAATGGCGCATAATTAATTTTTGTACATTAGCCATCCCTACATTTATCATCATATCCTACGCGGTTTTGATGACTATTATCATCTCCTACGCTTTAAATGACTTAAATCCTACACACATATTTGTTTTTAATATGTTTTTAAATGCAAAATAGTTTATTTATAATTTTAGTAATTGTATATCATCACCAAATAAAATAACAATTTTATCATGAAAATAATGATTATTCAATCGAAATCTAGTGTTTATGATATTTGCAATTACGATAATTTTTTAATGAATTATGCTAATCTTTATACAAAATACGAATTTACGACAGACAATTCCTAATATACTTAAATGTCAATATAGGATTGTTTTTTCAAACCATGAAATTGTTAAACTTTTTACCATTACTATTAAAACTTTAGAAAATAAAAAGAGTTACTAAAAATCGGACAAAAGAAAAAACCATTAAAGTAAAAAGTACTTTTTATTGGTAGAGGATTGAAAAGTTTAAAAAACATAATAAACTAACATGAGTTCATTACCCATTCCGACCTTCCGTGTGGAAGAGTCCAAAAAGCCAAAGATTACGGCGAGTTAATTCCATTCTTCTTTTAGGTCGCCGACCTCTCGATATTTCAAAGACATTACGTATTACGTATGTATATATTCAGAATGATGACATCACGTAAAACAAATGGATGAGATGGAAAGAGGCATGCTAAATGTTTAAACCCTATATCAAATTGTATAAGTTTTAATAATGTAAACCATGTAATCTAATGATTAAAACTTTAATATTATTTATAAATCTAAATTTAAATTTAATGATTACATTTTATGTAAAATCATAATTATTTTTATATGATATTTATGATTGTCATTATTTTTATTAGAATTCCTGTTCGATCTCTTTTGTTTCCATCATCTCAGGCTTCTCTTCTAAATTCTGTTCGATCGATTTCAGTTGCCGATTGGATCACAAATGTAAATTGAAAAAGGATTAGAATTGCATAGTGAGAATTTTTTTTTTTGAAAAGGACCAATATCAACATTATATGTTTTTACCGTGAAGAAACTATAAACTTTATAAACTCGCATAAATGGTCGGAGCCTGAGGTCCTTATATAGTCGCATATTCTGGGTCATATAGGTACAACGATATAGATTCTCCACCGGCCACTTGCCTATTCTATCTCTCTGCATTCTCTCATCATCTGCATCCATCCTCGCTATTCTTTTCGAACCTTCTCGATTTTGGATTAACCCTAAGGAAGTCAGGTTACGTTGTTGCCGTGCTGTGTTCAATGTTCATGTTGCCGCGAGACCTTCGCTATTGTGTTGTGTAATTTGGCTGTGTTACCGGGGGAGATGCGTCAATTAGTCTCTCCTGCGTGGTGCTTCCGGTGAAGACGATTGGTATATAAATGATTCTGCAATCTTCTTCTTTATCTAGTTTCGACTTCCCTTCACACGTTTATGTGTCACCACGTCGTCTGTTTTGTCCTTGCTCAAATGGGCATGGCTTGATTGTGTTCTGCGATGGATTCGCGAGGAGGCGAGTTCTCCGTCGGAAGTTCCGAGTTCAGGTGGCGAATGCGAATTTGAGATTTGTTTCCTGTGGGGTTTCGAAGAACATAGAATTGGGGGATCAGGGAAGACGGGCTGCAAAAAGTCTTGTGATTGCTCGGTTTTCGAATGATTTCGAAGACGTACAAGAATCATCGCAGGATTCTCCTGCAATTCAGAGTAACCGAAACAATTTCACTAATTTTAGAGAAGACCCATTAGTGGATAAGCTCAGGACTCAGCTAGGTGTAATCCATCCAATCCCGTCGCCACCAATTAATCGTAACGCGATTGGTCTCTTTGCGTTCTTCTTCTTTGTTGGTGTTGCGTGCGACAAGCTATGGACGTGGAGAAAGAGGCGGAGACAAACGGGTGGTGATGGAGGCCAACGAGGAGCCGGACAATGGCCACAGGTTCCCACCAGCTTATCGCTGTCCCTCGAAAAGGACTTGCAAAGGAAAGAGTCCGTGGAATGGGTGAACATGGTTTTGGTGAAGCTCTGGAAAGTTTATAGAGGTGGGATTGAGAATTGGCTCGTTGGATTGTTGCAGCCAGTAATTGATGATCTGAAGAAGCCAGATTACGTGCAGAGAGTTGAAATAAAGCAATTCTCTCTTGGGGATGAGCCATTGTCTGTTAGAAATGTTGAGAGGAGGACATCTCGCCGTGTCAATGACTTGCAGTAAGTTTATACCTTGGTGCTATTGCCTACGGTACTTGCACTCGAACATGTTAGGTAAATAATGCATTGTGTAAGTAGACCAAATGGGATTGTGTGTACTTGGTGTCAGTTGTTTTTGTTTGCCAACCATCAAAGCTTCTGATGACTTTTATTTTAAGCCTTTAAATTTTGAGTTCAAGAGTATAGTAAGTTTAAGTTTTCCAATAGTGTCTTTTTCGGCATGAAACTTACGAATGCAGTACACCACTGTTTACACTGCTTCTTTGAATTTCTTTCTCTGTTGGTTCATTTGGAGCTCGTACAGTCGTACCCCAAACTGTCTGCTCAAGACTCAGTTGAAGGTTGCTTATGCTTTCATTTTTCTTCTTATAGGTACCAGATCGGTCTTCGGTATACTGGTGGCGCTCGGATGTTGTTAATGCTCTCTCTAAAATTTGGTATCATCCCAGTAGTTGTGCCAGTGGGTATTCGGGATTTTGACATCGACGGTGAGCTTTGGGTTAAATTAAGATTGATACCATCAGCTCCTTGGGTTGGAGCTGCATCATGGGCTTTTGTATCACTTCCAAAGATCAAATTTGAGCTGGCACCATTCCGATTGTTTAATCTAATGGGTATGTGTTAATTATGGTCATCTGTTGCTTTTTCATAATCTCACTTATGCCACATCTTTTTATATCTTCTTAGAGAGTTAAATAGAAGATCCTTTCTTTGGTGAATTGTTTAGTTGTTGACCATATATTAATGTGGGAAGTTTATAGTATTCACTATACCTGAATAATGCGGACACAGCTCCGTTAAAATTAGAATGATGTACATGAGTTATTTCTCATGTCATTTTCTTCCTTTTGCATGAATGCTTGGGATGACAACATCAGGAATTCCTGTTCTATCAATGTAAGTCCTACTATGACCGTCTTCATGCATCTTGTTTGCTGTGCATTACTGTTCTTTTTCAACCAATGGTTCAATACTGTTGGTTAAGTGCTTCGTAATTGGAAAGTTGTTTCTTGGTCAAATGAGGTATAAACTTGTAAAAAGGAGTTTTTTTTACTTCTTTTAGCTATATGTTTCTTTTCTTTTCTTCTGTGAATTTTGGGAGTTTATGCTTTAAGTTCTAGTTGCATAATTCTAATCAGATACTGTCATTCAGTTTAGTCTGTTTTCTCATTGATGTTTTGATGTATCATTTTCTTCCCTCCTTCCTTCGCTTTCATATCTTTCAGGTTCTTGACCAAACTGCTGACAGAAGATTTGCCGCGATTATTTGTCCGTCCAAAGAAAATAGTTTTGGATTTCCAGAAAGGAAAAGCTGTTGGACCTGTTTCAGAAGACCTCAAATCTGGAGAGATGCAGGAAGGGAACACAGATTTTGTTGGGGAACTGTCTGTTACTCTTGTAAATGCCCAGAAACTTCCATATATGTTCTCTGGTAAGTTATACTCACTCCACGGCTTCATTCTTCTTCAATTCATTGTTCTCTGTGAGCCTGTGTTGTTTGTGTCTATATATACACCTAAGTTCATTCGAATTTATTGAGCTATAAAACCCAGCCATTTTAATGCGTTCATCACATATAACGAATTGTTCATCACCTTACATGTTCCTTCATTCAGTAATTTTTTTTTATTATTTGTAACAGGTAGAACAGATCCATATGTTATTTTAAGAATAGGTGATCAAATTATCCGCAGTAAGAAGAACAGTCAAACTACTGTGATTGGGGCTCCTGGTCAGCCCATCTGGAATCAGGTGAACTGCTTAAAGTACCTTTATAGCTTATTCATAATATGGTGGTGAATTAGTTCTTTCTTAAAATTACTAAATCTTTATAGAATGTTCTGTATTATTAATATTTTCAGGACTTCCAATTCCTTGTTTCAAATCCTAGAGAGCAAGTGTTACAAATTGAAGTCAACGACTGTCTTGGATTTGCCGATATGGCTATTGGTACTGGAGAGGTACATCATCTTATCTTTGCTCGTAATCTGCATTAGAATAGCTTGATCATTTTACAGATGATGATCGTCTACTTCCGAGTCAAGTTTTTCATGCTTTTTAAGCGTCGCCTTATCTGTAATTTCTGCACCTAACAGCACATAGAAGTATTTATTGATTCTGCTGTTGAGTTGTGGTCTGATTAACTTTTCAAGTGAGGCGATTAGTTGGTTACCTTGTAATCTGAGGAACTCTGCATTAATTACCAGAAACAAGTGCTGAATATCAAATTTGCAGTCTGCATAACCTTATTAATTGAATATACATCCAGGTTGACCTCGGATCACTGCCAGATACGGTTCCTACAGACAGAGTTGTTGTTTTGCGAGGCGGTTGGAGTTTGTTTGGAAAGGGATCTGCTGGAGAAATACTACTCCGGCTTACATACAAAGTTTATGTGGAGGATGAAGAAGATGATAAACGCAATGCAAAAGCCATTTATGCAGATGTTTCCGATGATGAAATATCTGATTCGGAAGAACCTTGCTCATCCGTGCAGAATGATAAGATTCCTTCTGATGATTTGGGTCAAGAGTCATTTATGAACGTGCTGTCTGCATTGATTTTGAGCGAGGAATTTCAAGGCATAGTTTCATCAGAAGCTGGGAACAATAAGCTTTATGAAAGTGAGTCAAACGTGTCACCAGTACCTCCAAAGGCTGGGATGGACTCAAAATCTCGACCAGAAGATCCTAGCAATGGGGACTTATCAGAACTGAAACTGAAAAATGTGAATTCTGATAGAGGTTCTATTGATGATGGAGGTATATCTCGGAGGCTCTGTCTTATGATGATTTTGTTGCTATGGTTACCTGCTCTAAAACTAATAAGCTTTGTAATTTTCAGGATTAGCATTATTGTGGTTCAGCGTAATCACTTCTGTACTGGTGCTCGTTGCTATCAACATGGGTGGCTCGAGTTTCTTCAACCCGTAACTTGGATGTTGTATGGATCACTGGCAATTTCTTTTCCTGATCTGAGAGAGATGGCTTAGAACGAGGTCCCAGTTTTGTGTTTACATTCTAATGCAGTTTGTATACATGTAGAAGAGGGACACTTATTGGCGGCAGAAAGTTGTAGGATATATCTATTTCATCCAATATTTTACAACTGTGAATCAAACGTGTATACCAATAGCTTCTTATAGTAAAGTTATTCTCTGTCCATAAAAGCACCTGCTAAAACGTAATACCTAGCAAGTTTTGATGGAAGTTTACACTTGGAAGTAGTAATGATGTTTTCATTTTGGCTCTTTTTTTCTTCTTCTTCATTTAGTTTTGTCCGTATTGTTATATACATCAGCTGTAATATCCTGCCATGGATAGATATGCTTTTCTGGAGGAGCAACGAAATGTTCAATCAGAGTCTAAACAAAGGTACATTTTTATTCTTTTTTCCTTTGCTGGTTTCTTGGCTTTGAAGCTATGTCTTAGTTAGAAGGATCTTAAAGTTCTTCATGTCTCTCAAATATGATCTAGTAGCAATTTTGTTTATGCTACGCATGGTGGAGTTAAGACTGGACCATGGTTATTTTTCAGGTCTAGAGGTGCAAGAAAGACTCCACTCTTGAGGGCATGATCATATTCTGAATATATATATATATACATTGTTGAGATGTGATTTTTCTTCACTTGTGAAATAACATATTTACGTATAACACTGGGTTTTAACTCAGGTAGAGAGCTAAGTCGTAACATGGTATCGTCTAGTGAAAAGCCACAAAAATTGAAATGTTGTGTCTTTGGAATGATTGATTGTTACTGCTAAAATCATGAGTTATATATGTATAATGTTGAACAAGATCCCTCGTCTTACTATACGCACATAGTGTTTTAAATGTGTTAGTTAATGAAAATTGGAGCTCGTTTCTTCTCCTGCTTTTAACAAATTTTTGTTAAATTTGTTAAGCTTTTAATATTGGGCAAATGTCTAAAATAACAATTTTTTAAGTTTTTGTTCCAAAAATAGCATCATTAGTTTAAATTTTCAATAATAACACAAATTTAACATTAAAATACATTAAAACTATATTTTAATAGAAAACAATTAAACCCTAAATTAGAAATAATGAACTCAAATACAATACTTTTAGTTTATGTATAATTTATTTAGAATAAATAATTATTTTCACATAAGTATTTGTGCTATTTTTAAGAATTTAATTTTATTATGCTAGATTTGGAAGAAAAAATTTAAAAGGTACTATTTTAGGGTATTACTTTTTAATATTTGTTAAGCTTTTAATATTTGTTCAGTTTTTAATTTTTGTTAAGCTTTTAATATTTGTTAAGCTTTAATATTTGTTAAGCTTTAATATTTGTTAAGCTTTTAATATTTGTTAACTTTTTAATATTTGTTAAGCTTTTAATATTTGTTAAGCTTTTATTATTAAAAAAATATGGAAGTATCTTTATAGATAGAAATGCAAAATTATGTATTTAGTGAAAAATTATCTAATTATGTTGTTGTCAAAAATGTGGAATAGCGTTGGAAAAATACGAAATTACGTATTTAAATAAAAATATATGAATCACGATTATATTAATAAAAAATATGAATTTAAATATTAAAAAACTATGAATTTAAATATTAATAAATTAAGATTTAAATGAGTATGAATTTAAATAGAATGAGTTTATCTATTTTAATATCGTTATTTAACACACAAAAAATTCAAATTTCTTATAAAATATTTGAAAAAAATTCAATGTTTTATTTTAAATAATATTTTAATATATTTATAAAAATAATTTTTTTCCAAAAAAATGTATGAAATTATTAAATTACAATAACATTACAATATTACAATATTGTTTTATTAATTACAATATTGTGCTATTAAAAGTATAATGATTGCAATATTGTATACCCATTTTAACATCTTACCACAGTTTTATTTACTTCTGAAAACTATTAAGCACATTTCAAAAGTTTCAAATTCTTGTATTTTTTAAAATATATTTTTATCTTATTAAATTTTATCTTTCTCTTTCTAATTAAATGTATCATAGTTGTCTTCTTAATACTATTGTAATAGGAATGTTTTATCTAATTAATATTAGAAATGAAAAAACTTGCTTGTCATATTTCCATTATTATTCGTAAGTTGTTACTTTATATTTTAGAATGCATTGTTTTTCTATAAAATTGTAATACTTTCTTTATATTAACAAAAGAGAACAATGTATTAACATTTATATATTAAAATTAAATAAATTATTATTTTACTAATTAAGTGTACATCTTGTTTTAGAAAAAAATCTTTTATAGTTTATGTTCTAATTTGAAAATATAATGTCAAGAACCTTTAGATCTAATTTTAGCTTATAAGATTAAATGTGAAATTAAAGGAAATAAATTTTACCATTTCAATTTAAATCTGAAATATATTCTAAAAATCATATCACATTCCAATATTACATATAGAATAAATCATAAATACATTTTTGGTTAAAAATCTAATTATGCTACTGTTGCCAGTCAAATATTTTATTACTTTCTATCTTTTTTTAAATATTATTTCTAGAAAATCACGTTTTATTACTTACTTACTTAGTTTAGTTTTATTTTAATATTTATCAATTTATATTAAATAAAACAGCAATAAATATCAATTAGTATGCATTAAATGAAAATGAAAATATAAATAATATTAATTTTTTTTTTTTGTGGTTAGGTGGGCACTCTACTATTATATATATGGTACTGAGAATCCATTCGTTTACATACAACGATTTGCTTGCTTGTCTGTGTTTTGTTTGTGTAGAGAGGAGAGGAGTCTCAAAAGTGTCCGAGGAAAATGTCGGATCTTCAGGCAGCGCTTGTAAGACCGAAGAGAAAGAAGACATGGGTTGATTACTTTGTCAAGTTCCGATGGATCATTGTAATTTTCGTCGTCCTTCCAATCTCAGCCACACTTTACTTCCTCACGTACCTCGGGGACATGTGGTCGGAGTTCAAATCCTATGAGAAACGTCAAAAGGAACACGACGAGAATGTGTTGAAAGTCATCAAGAGGCTTAAGCAGAGAGACGCGGCCAAGGACGGGCTGGTCTGCACAGCGCGTAAGCCATGGATCGCCGTGGGTATGAGGAACGTTGACTACAAGAGAGCGAGGCATTTCGAGGTTGACTTGGGAGACTTCCGTAACATCCTTGAGATCAACAAGGAGAAGATGATTGCTAGAGTGGAGCCTCTTGTAAACATGGGACAGATTTCTCGTGCCACCGTCCCAATGAACCTGTCTCTCGCTGTAGTCGCTGAGCTCGACGATCTAACTGTTGGCGGACTCATCAATGGATATGGTATTGAAGGAAGCTCTCACATCTACGGTTTGTTTTCCGATACCGTTGAGGCTTACGAGATCGTTTTAGCTGGTGGGGAACTTGTACGTGCCACTAAGGACAACGAGTATTCAGATCTTTTCTACGCGATCCCGTGGTCGCAAGGAACGCTCGGGCTCCTCGTTGCTGCTGAGATCAAGCTTATACCGGTTAAGGAGTACATGAGGGTGAGTTACATACCAGTCAAGGGAAATCTTCAAACTTTAGCTCAATCGTACATGGATTCATTTGCGCCCAGAGATGGGGACAAGACAAAAATCCCAGATTTCGTGGAAGGTATGATTTACAGTCCGACAAAAGGTGTGATGATGGTTGGAACATACGCAAGTAAAGAAGAGGCGAAGAAGAAAGGGAACAAAATCAACAATATTGGGTGGTGGTTCAAGCCATGGTTCTATCAACATGCCGAAACTGCATTGAAAAAAGGAAAGTTCATTGAATACATACCGACTCGGGAATACTACCACAGGCACACAAGGTGCTTGTACTGGGAAGGCAAGCTTATCCTTCCATTTGCTGATCAGTTTTGGTTTAGATTCCTCTTTGGTTGGTTGATGCCTCCAAAGGTTTCTCTTCTCAAGGCTACTCAAGGTGAAGCTATCAGGAACTATTACCATGAAATGCATGTTATTCAGGACATGCTTGTTCCTCTTTACAAAGTTCCTGATGCCCTCGAATGGGTCCATCGCGAAATGGAGGTAATGTAAAAAAAAGCTCCTTTTTTGGGTTTGTGAATTGTGATTTCGTCATAACTCAATGAGTTATTTCTTGCTTTGTATGTTCTTTTTCAGGTGTATCCAATTTGGATTTGCCCACACAAACTCTTCAAGACCCCAATCAAACAACAGATTTATCCAGAACCAGGATTTGAGTACGTGAAGAGACAAGGAGACACCGAAGATTCACAGATGTACACTGATGTTGGAGTCTATTATGCTCCTGGTCCTGTTTTAAGAGGCGAAGTGTTCGATGGGGCAGAAGTTGTGCGTAAAATGGAGAAATGGCTGATCGAAAACCATGGATTCCAACCTCAATACACTGTGTCTGAGCATGACGAGAAGAGCTTCTGGAAGATGTTCGACCCTAGCTTGTATGAGCATTGCCGCAAAAAGTATAGAGCTGTTGGAACATTCATGAATGTTTACTACAAGTCCAAAAAAGGAAGGAAGACTGAAAAAGAAGTTAAAGAAGCTGAACAAGCTCATCTCGAAATACCTTATGCCGAGACAGATTAGTGTCTTTCTTCTTTCCGAATTTTTCTCTTATGTGTTGGCTATTTTCAATGTAGTGTCTTGATGATGAGGGTGACTAGTCTTGATGATTACTATTATTGTTTGGTTCTTGTTTGTTGTTTGACTTCCTGCTTTGAATGGATTTTAAGATTTTCATATTTGGTTTTGCTTTTCTTTGAGATGGTTTTGCTTTTGTTTGAGAGCAATTAATTAAAGGTTTCTCTTTCTACCGCCTTGGTTTAGAAAACAAAACCTAACACTTAATTTGTATACTAAATCACCTTGGGAATGTTAGGTTATGTATAGGAGATATTCTTCAGTCACACATATGAAACACTGCACCACCTTATAGTTACTAGTTTGGACAAACCAAAAGCTTAGAACATCTATATAAAAAACAATACATTTTTCTTGTACCATGTCAAACTGCTTTCTGTTTTTATTTTTGTATATACTTGAATATGAACAATATCAAAGTCTTATGAATAG
Source organism: Pugionium cornutum (assembly GCA_018901935.1). Classification (NCBI taxonomy): domain Eukaryota; kingdom Viridiplantae; phylum Streptophyta; class Magnoliopsida; order Brassicales; family Brassicaceae; genus Pugionium; species Pugionium cornutum. Next base: position 5,561,336 of record CM032160.1, on the reverse strand, counting down.
AGAGATTTATGGATTTCTACTTCTTCTTAAACTCAAGTAGTCTTGACCATCTCTTATGAACAGAAGCTGTCTCACCAACATCTGTAAAAACAATTTATAAACCAAAACTCTTTAATCCATATGAACAATTAATAAACATGTCATGTGAAAAATAGAGAAATAAAACCAATATAAGGTTGCTTACAATGCAATGTGGGTTCAGATTTTTCGCAGGAATCCGAACATATATCCTATAATCAAACAACAATTTAATTGAAACAATTAGATTCCATACACCAGATTTATACTAGCCAATAGATTTGGAGAATTGATCTCGACTTTTGGCCTTTCACTCTCTATAACTTGGTTAAGAGAAACATGAACTGTGATCATGACATTCTTTGTTGGTCAGTTAAGCTTATAGATTTGATGATGGTCTTACTTTAGAGTAAGTTGTGAGCCGGATAGTGTCCTGTACAAGGGAATCAAGGTTAGCTTCATATCCAGGTCTCACATATATCACCTGCAAAAAAAGATTTGATTCATTTCACTCTGTTGAAATGCAAATAGAATATGTAGAGAGCTTATGATGTTCTAAGGGAGCTCACAGAAGGATCATCGCCACCAATTTCTGGCAGTTGTGAAGCTCTATTTTCCCGACTTGATGGCAAAATCCAGACTGTGAAACTTGTATCGATCTGGTCATAGATATTTCATCAAAAAGGTTTCTTTCTCAGATGCTTCACTTTAGAATGAAACAGTTTTACCAGTCGAGGATAAGAGGAAAAACAAATGCTGCACTTTCTTGAGAAAGATGTCATGATTCTACCATCAACTGAGAGGCCCATGCTCGCGTGCTAGCAGAGAAAGATACACTAAATCAAATCAAAATCCATATATAACCACAAATCTAAGCTCACAACACGGTGGTGGAGGAACACGATTGGGAAAAGGGGAATGATCTGTATTGTAAGGTAATGAATGACAGAGAAAAAACTTACCCTTTGGACAGAGAGGTCGACGGCGATACGGGCATTGGTAGGGCCATCTTCAACAAGATCTTCGAGGTGAAGATCACGCAGAGAGACATTGTAATGAGTGTTCCAATTCCCATTCCATTTTCCTTCACAAGGAGATAAAGTTATCAGACGCTTCACTGTTCTTGAGCTCCCTCCTCCATTAACTGCTACCTGTAGTGAGTTTGGATTGCGAAATTAGCCTCTTTTACGTATTCAAAATCCATGTAAAAAGATTTCACATTGTTACACACAATGATCAAAACCGCAACATATCATGAAGCTTTCAGTGAATAGAAAGTAGAAGTTAGAGGAAAAGAAGCAATGTACCGAAGAAGCTTCGTGTTTCCTTGAGAGAGAAGAAATCGGAAGCAAGTGAGGACGTAGAGAAACTGTGGTCTTAGTATTCAAAAGATTTGGAGAGACCAAACTACGTATAGAGGCTGATTCCGCCATGGATGATTCTCCAGAGAGAAGCTCTGGTCTGAAACAAGCAAAATGTCACCATTCCTTATCCACTTTTTCAATTGATATATACATTACCACCACCACACATCTATTAGCGCTCGACGTGTAATTTTCTGATATTACAGAATATATTACAAAAAGAAAAAGGGTTTTCAACATTGTTTATTGTAAACAAGTTGTTTTAGAAAATCACAAATTAGAAAAATAAAATAAGATGAACTGTAAATATATGTTTGGCCGTTTGGATTCGAAAGTCTCCAAACTTGTGAATATATAGACAATGTACAAAGATGTGTTCCATTCTAACCAGAATATACACTACTTTGAGGAGCTCAAAGTTTTGGACGCTTTTAGTTTTCGATTTATAAAACCATCTGATTGGTGGTGATATTCTTAATGATCTGACCTCTGCTTCCTCAATAAATAAATACTTCAACTCAACAAGGACTAATGGAAATACAAGAGAACATTCCCATCTCATCACTCTGATCCTTTCAAGCTTCGGAAACTGGATAATTGGAACCAACATGTTCTGCACCTTGGGAATACAACTGCCACATTCTCTCTCTAAACTTTGCTTCACCAAATCAATGTCCTTTAGCATCTCCTTCTCCTTGCAACTCAAGATCACGCTCTTCCTCCTTTCCTCGTACCGGAGTTGCATCATATTCCTCTTGTTTTACATCTGAGGGCTTATCAACATCTTCCCCTTCACCATGTAGAGCTCGGATCAAATCATCGACACTCCTGTCAGTTTCCTTTTTTTTCATTTCAACATTTGAAGAGGAAGTTGTATGATCCTCAGATTCCTTAGACGAATCAAAACCAGACGAGGCTTGTAAGGGTGAGCTGGATGGAGCTAAAGATATTGCATCACCCAATCCTTTGGAAAGGCACACATATTTGAAAACAAGCTGTTTATAATTATTTAACAAGTCTTCAACATCTCCTATCCTCAAATCACCAGCACTAGCAAATAAGTATGAATATTCTTGAAAGATTTTGCTTGCCTCGGTATCCATCAGAAGGGTTGCAGCACCCTTATTTTCCAATTCCAAAATGGATTCAACTTTCTTCATTGGTACTTCACTGTTGGGGTTCAGTATTTCATTGGTCTCAGAAAGACTGTCAGATGATTTTGATTGGAAATGAGTATTTTCCCTCTTGGGATTCAGCACTTGAGTTTTATGAACAGTAGGCGGTGCAGTGCCATGACCAGTAGTTTGATAAGACTGGTTGCTCAGACCAGAAATTCGTTCCCGTGCAGATTCCATGTTCTTTTCAAACTCAGCTTCATCCATCGAAAGGGATTTTGCATCAATATTTGAGATGAAAGATTCGACAGAGAGTATGTTTGTGAAGAAGTACGCAGCTTCACCAACAAGTTTAGATTGACGCCTATATCTTTGTATGTACAACAAGTTTGAGTGAAGTTGTGGAGGGTTAGCCTGCATAACAAAAGAAAGAAGGATCACTAGTACACCTAGTTTCACAAATCAAACATAAACATGCACTACAATAATCCGACATCAGAAGCCAGCAGGCATTCAATCATTCAAAATATTTAGCCATACCTTTATTGTAACATATATCAAAACAGGAAGAAATTCGTCTGCTCCAGGTGCATTCTCATTTGAAGCAATAGAAGCATTTAGCAGTAAGTTATTTATCACTTTGCAGCAGTTAAGGATACACACAAGCTTATCACGAGGGGCTTTGTACATGTTTATTTTTTGGAGCTCTTTTTGAGCCAACTGCCAAAAGGAGAGGAAATTTTACAATTAGGAACATTAACAACAAGAAAATACATTATTGAGAACTAGATGTGATACTATATTGGTTTACCAGCCATGATGTTTCATTTTGAAAAGTTGGTTGGATATCCAAATTCTCAGGAGAAATGAATTGTTGGATCAATGACATCTTCTGAAAGAGTTTCTCATCAGAGATAACATCCTCAGTGTTTGAGGCAAATACCTGGGTAAATAGCTTTGTCATGACATACTTCTCTAGGCCCTGTGTATACAAAGGACCGATGAGCGATGATGGATGCAAAAAGATGCAAACAATCCGAAGAGAAGTAAATCAGACAGAACGAGAAGAAGACTGATACTCACATCTCCCGCACTATCCAATTCCTCCTCAGAACAACCGGACCAAAGTGGATGAGCCCTGAAAGCAGTTTCCATCTTGGAAAAGAACTCCTGAACTGTAGCACAATCCTTTTCCGGGTCTGGCGCATTGTTCGAGAATGAAACAATGAAACTGCAACATAGACTCAAAAACCACACAAGAATGTTTTATGAAAGCAAAAGAAAGAAGTAATGCAAGTCACAAACACCCGCAACCAAGAAAGATCCACGATAAATAAAATCATTCCAGTACACCCCCATAAATAAGTTTCCAATATTTTTCTAATTGTTATAGCTTGCTATCACGAGGATCCAATTGCCTGTCATGAACAGAAATTGCGGAGACCAACAACGATAAATAAACTATGGAACTGCAGTGGAATAAGATCTAAAAGATTGAGATATTTGCTATAACAAGAAAATCTTCTAGCAAATCACCTAATCTTCTAGCACTACACACTGACTCAAATCCAACATAGCTATTCGTACAGACAGAGAGAAATCTCAAATGATTACACATCTTACTCACATCACATGTGCCGTCAAGTGAAAACTAGACCTAAAACAAACAAAGAACACTATCCACATCCACCGAAGCTGAGAGCAAGATCGCAAATAGAACCACAAACATTTATCCGCATCTGCACCGGAAAAATGGAGAGACAAAGAGTACCTTTTAATGGATTTAACGAAATCTCCGGCGGAGGGCTTCCTCATCCGCTCTAGGAAATCATGAACCCCCAAGGAAACGTCCGTATTCTCCATCGTCGATCACCAGATACGCGTACGATTGAAAAGTGGGAAAACGAAAGTTGAAATGCGACTAACAAAAGGACGATCGTGCTCTTGATTATAGAACATTCATCAATTTCACGTTATGGTGAAAAAAATTTAACCAACTGATGATTTTTAACCGTGGAATTCTTAATTAACTTCAAGTTTCGTGTTATTTGGTGAAAATTTGGCAGTAAAAGTTGATTACGTTAACTTGCTTGCTTTTCACAAACAATCCTTGTTATACAAAATAAGATAGCTGAGCCAAAAATCAATAACCAAATCCTAAAGCGAAATCGCTTCTCAAGTCACTAAACATTTATCACATGTGAGTCGTGTTCAAAAGAGCCCACCAAAAATCCAAAGAGGCAACAAACAGAGTGAAGCATCATAAGATTGTGCAATAATCTCGCACACACTCTCAGACAATTCCCAATGAAAGCACAAACACAATCTCAGACAAGGTCTTTTAAATAAGTGTTCAAAAGAGCCCACCAAAACTCCAACGAAGCAACAAACAGAGTGAAGCATCATAAGATTGTGCAATAATCTCGCACAAACTCTCAAGACAATTCCCAATGAAAGCACAAATACAATCTCAGACAAGGTCTTTCAAATAAGATCAGCTACATTCATTGGCATCTCGTCGATCTGGGTACTGTAGTACTGCTCAATGTCACGGAGGATCTTGATGTCGTCGCTTTTAACAAAGTTGATCGCAACACCCTAGTATAATGACCGTAAAAGTTGCTTTATAAGAAAATATCCATTTATAGTATATATCTCATGGTTAAGAAGATTCACAGATTTGCCAGGATTAATCAACGAGAAACAGTGCAGAAATTATAACTAAACAGTTACCTTACGCCCAAAACGACCAGACCGTCCAATACGATGGATGTAGAGCTCACGGTTGTTGGGGAGATCATAATTGATGACAAGAGAAACCTGTTAAAGAAAGTTTCTTATGTCAATTTAACCTCTATCATAACCTTATGATCTGAATAACATAGTAGACTAAACATTTTTCCTGCATTATCATCTACACAAGATATTGACTTACTTGCTGCACATCGATACCACGTGCCCATACATCTGTCGTTATCAAAACACGACTGTCCCCTGAACGAAACTGATTCATGATCTCGTCCCTCTCCTTCTGAGGCATGTCACCGTGCATTGATGAGACAGTGAAGTTATTACTCCTCATTTTCTCACTTAGCCAATCCACCTATAACAATTGCAGAGATAGTGTTGAGCAAGACTGTTGAAAAGAAACCAGAATCCAAGAACCATAGTTTAGAAAGCATCAGGATTGTTTATAGCATCGCATAATAAATTAAGAGGCCAGTGGAGTTTTTTTAAACTCCTTTTAAGAGTAAAAGGCTACAAATCGTCACAAAAGAGTACAATTTTTCAGAGGGCGTTACAAGATTCCAAATAAAGTTAAGATAGCAGTGCAAGAAGCTTAATATTAACAAAATGAGATACCTGCTCACCTAGAGCATTCCAAACAAAATACAGATACAGTTGCTTAACTTAAGATAAGCACCAGGATTACCTTTCGTTTTGTGTTGCAGAAGATAACAGCTTGAGTAATAGTAAGTGTGTCATAAAGATCACAGAGTGTATCAAATTTCCACTCCTCCTTCTCAACAGCAACAAAAAATTGTTTAATTCCCTGAAAAGGTTTTACAGAAAAGTTAGCCAGTGAAGCATATGCGTGTGACCCTACTGTAAGAATAAACATTAAGCACAGATGCAGAAGAAAAAACATACTTCAAGAGTCAACTCATCACGCTTCACAAGTATCTTCACCGGCTCTGTCATAAACTTGGATGTCATCTCTAAAATCTCGTGAGGAAGAGTTGCAGAAACCAAGCAAACCTATACACACAGGATATTAGGTTAGAGAAATTATATACTGGATTCTGGAATTTAGCTTTTCATACTACAGTTTAAAATACCAAAATTTTCACATGGTAGGCTAAAAGGCCACTTAGTGAGATTAAAATTCTACCAATCCCCACAGAGTCCAAGCTGCCAATCCATATGTTTGATTCTAAATAAGAAAGCAAATAATAATTGCGCAGTGAAATTGGACCTGAAGATCGGGTGGAAGATATCTGTAAACATCGTAGATTTGGTCCTTGAATCCTCTGCTCAGCATTTCATCTGATTCATCAAGAATCAGAAGTTTAATAGCTCGGGTGCGTAGACTTTTTCTTTTTATCATGTCACAGACACGACCAGGTGTCCCAGACACAACATGGACACCATGCTCCAGCTTCCTGATGTCTTCTCCAACGCTCTTCCCACCGATGCATGCATGTGCTTGAATATTGGCATGTAATCCAATAGCTTGTATCGTCTTCTCTGTTTGTGAAGCAAGTTCTCTTGTTGGGGACAATATCAAGGCCTGAACCCTGCAATCGGAGAGACAATATAGCTGAGTTATCTTGCAACCTAAAAGCCAATATTACTCGATCACCCCAGTCAAAAGCCAAAATATTGGTCACACCTTTTCCAAAAGGAATTATACTGTAAACCATTCAGAAATAACTTTCTGAAATATAGAAAATTATGATGAATCTCCAGCGTGTAATCGATCAATCATAGTAACCGACTAGTCCAATACTTTGGTTATCTATTCTGCATATTCCACCAAAATTGTGAGAATCAAATTATCCATCCACATTAAACCCACCAACCAATTGTCATATTTTGTTAAGAAAAACTTAATGATGTACTCAGTACTTAACGACAACGGACATAAAAAACAATCCAAACACAGGAGTAAAGCTAAAAAATGGAATTAGGGTATTCCCCAGCAAAAGGAACAGAAAAACATACTCTCTAGACGAAGTGTCAACGACTTGGCAGACCGAGAGAGCAATCATAGAAGTTTTTCCGGTACCGGACTGAGCTTGAGCAATAACATCGCGCCCTTGGAGAATCGGCATAACCGCCCTCTGCTGAATCGCAGATGGCTTCTCGAAACCGTACTCGTAGACACCGCGAAGTACATCCTCTTTAATCCCCATATCATTGAAACTCGTGATGGGCTCGATCCCTTCGGTCGTCTCGAAGACCAACTTGTCATCATCCATTGGTCTACCACCTCTCCTACCGCCTCCACGGCCAGGATTCGCCACGTCCGCTGCTGCCATAACTCGCTAACTTCTTTCTGGATTATATTCTCTCTCCTAGGGTTTTATTCGATCGTACTTTCCAGAAAGGCTTCTCTCGAGTCTCTAGAAGTAGTAGCTGTCTTAGATAAGCGCCGCTCAAAGTGAACACGATCGTAAAATTCTGACAAAGTTCTTTGGGCTTTTATATCAAAATATACTGATTAGTCGATAAAATTTCCTTTTTATGTTTTATGGGCCTAGCCCATACAAAAGGGCCCATTTCAATACGAAGAAAGTTAACAATGTTGTCTCAAAACGACAACACTGCATCACGAAGCCGAACTTGCGAACCCAACTTCACAAGAACCTACTTAGATCGGTCTCTGTCTGTCTCTCTCCGTCATCCTATCTAGCTCCTGATTCCTTTTCCTCCTTGCTCCAGGCCTGTTGAAACTTTTCTTTAGAGCTTGGAGAATGAATAGAACTGGTTTTGTCTGTTAAAGGTTCGTGTTGTGTAGTATATGGACGACAATAGCTGAGCACAACATCATTCCTTTATAAAATTCCATATTTCGTTGCGTTTTGTTACATGAGATTTTCATTTATGCGGCAAAATCGTTCCTTTACTTTTATGTCTGTTCTTGCCTTCCTGGCAATTAAAATTCTTCTAGATATGAATTGGTGAGAGGAGATTTTTCCTGAAGTGAGTTATTCCTCAACTCGAGAGAAATTTTTAGATTCTATGTTTGAGTTGCTCTAGCATATTTTGCATTTATCTTTATTTTTGGTTTGGGTTTGTTTTAGTTGGACATTTACATGTCAATCCGCATAGATTGGATGATGCAAAAATGGACCCTGCAAGTAATTTTAAACCAGTGATATCTTTTTTTTTGGCAGTAGTATAGGATTTTGAGAGAAGGGACTTAGCGATGTATACGAGGGCAATAAAGAGGAACCAGAGATGGGGTTTGGTATTGCAGCAAGCCAAGTACTTAGTTATGCCACCCATTCACGACTACACGGTTTTCAGATCTTATGGATTCACAAATAAATTAACAAATCATTTGACCGGTAGTGCATATTTGATGAGAGATTCGCTCCTCCGTTCGTTTCCTCACCGTGGTTGTAGTATTGCCTTAGGAAATTGTTTAAGCTTTTCGAAGAACAGTCAGCTGCGTAGTTTTAGTTCTGAAGGTGATGGAAGAAATTCTAGTGAGGATAAACATGTCTCTTTGAACAAAGGAAATGGCTTAGATGATGGAAAAACAGGGAAGGATAAAAGTAGTTCCGGTGTTGGGCATTTAGATTCCCATGCTAAACTTGGAGAACAGGACCAAATAGAATGGCTCAACAACGAGAGGCTTGCTAGTGAATTCAAAAAGAAGGAGTCACCTTTCCTTAATAGACGAGAGAGATTCAAAAACGAGTTCTTACGGAGAGTCCAACCTTGGGAAAAGATACAGCTTTCGTGGGAGACCTTCCCTTACTATATCCAGTAATCATCTACAACATATTTTTTCTCTGTTATTGTGGTTCTCTCTCCATTTCTGGTAATGAATTCTGCTCATGCTCACTTCACAGTGACCACACGAAAAATATTTTGGTGGAATGCGTTACCTCACATATAAGACAAAAGAATACCGCCACCATATATGGTGCCCGTTTAGATTCTTCAAGTGGAAGAATATTGCTCCAGAGTGTTCCAGGTTTGTGATTGACTAGCTAAAATCCCAGTCTTTGATGCTACCCTTATGTTAAGTATTATTATCGAGGAAATGTAGGATGACCAATAAGAAATTTGATGTTTATTCAGGAACCGAGCTTTATCGCGAAAGGTTGGTACGAGCACTTGCTCGGGATTTACAAGTTCCCCTGTTGGTTCTGGACAGCAGCGTTCTTGCCCCTTATGTGAGATTCTTATGAGCAATTTGCCTGTAACATGCCACCATTTCGTTACTATTTCTTTCCTGTGTTACTGTAATTTCCTTTTGCATCAGGATTTTGCTGATGACTACAATGAAGATTCCGAATCCGATGGTGAGAACGCAGAAGCAGAAGCAGATGAGTGCACGTCAGAGTCTGAAGCTGAGGAAGAATCTGGAGCTCACAATGAGGAGGCTTCTGATGAGAAAACAGATGGGAGTGACAATGATGAAGCTTGTCTCGAAGTTAATGATGAAGCTATCAAGAAAATTGTGCCAAAACTTGAGGAGTTTGGAAAGGTATGATTGTGTGAACTGAAATTCATGAAATTTTATTCCGTAGTGATTGTTCGTTTCCTAATTTTATGTTTTCCATAATATTGTTTTTTATTCTTTTTGCCATACCCCGTGGGCAATGCGGTCTCTTGGACTCTGTCAATAAGTTTTCTGATTCGTTATTTTATTATATTTTATTTGTATGAACTTATTGAATTATTATGCATAAGTTTGTAGGTTTTACCATGTGTGCTGCTCGAATGCTGTTTCTTGGTTCAACACATTACATGATGACTCTTTGTGTTGTTCCCTTCCTGAAATTATAATTAATGGAGTTTCAGAAAGTGTTGAATCTACTCTAAATTGTTGCAGTTAGTAGCAGAAGAACTACATGTTTCTGGTGAAGCTTCCGAAGCTGCAGCTGTTGAGCACTCTGATAAAGCCAGGCGACCAGCAAGAAAAGGTAACCAGCCAATATCAACACTCTAGAAGAATCTTCATCAGTATAAGTGCTAGAAGAATGTATCAGTTTGCTAGAGCATTTAGTAACTATATATCCTTTCTAGTCATACTTCTTTGGTGTTGTCTCTCTCTCTTATTAGCCTTTCACTTTTTCCTCATTCATTTGAAAGAATGCTAATTGCTCTTCGTGCTGTCATTTTTCATTTTCTTTATTCGGGTATACATAATTTGCAGGAGATCGAGTAAAATATGTTGGACCTTCTAAGAAGGGTGACACAAAGCACAGGTAGTTTACTGATTCATTTTGATGGAATTGATTCTCTATTAAGATTTAAAATGTTCAGAAAATATTTTAGTAATGGGTTCACTGAAAGCTTTTAGATTCTTAAACAAAGGTCACTCATAAAATCTCAGTCTATTATGCCAGAAAAAAATAGATGCTTGACTTCTCAAACTGTCGAAAGCAGCATTGTATGGTCTTTCCTTTTTTTTTACATGGCTCCTTTAGTTACGTGGTGTCTTTAGCGTGTTCTCACCTTTCTAAAATGCTATTTTTTTTTATCTGGAGAATTTTTGCATATCTATGGAAGACATGTTGACCTTGAGATTACAACCATTAGAATTGTAGAATAAGCATTTAATGTGTTAGGGTTTGTTTAGTTGTAAGGGAAGGCCAGTTGGTTGTTCACTTAATAATTGCTGCAGTTTGATGCTTTGCTTCCATCATAACATTTCTGTACTAGACAAGCTTCAGTAGGAATGAGCAGTGGTTGGCTGTAGTGTTCCATCCTTGTTTGCTAGTTAATGTATAGAGCGAAAATTGTGTGTGTAGCTACTTTTAATTTACTATGTTTGATTGTGCTGTTACTTTATTATTTTATGACATATCTGTTTGCTGCATCAATTCATTGTTCGGACATGCGTAGTATTCAATTCAGATTGGAACGAGTGAATAGGGTTTTCCAGCTCAAGACTTTCTATTATTTTGTTTCAATTAGATGCACTTAATGTTGGTTTCTGAGAGTCCATACTTGATAGTTAACTTAAAAGAAAATGTAGGCTTTTTTGGAATTCCATCCCTTGAAATCTGGCAGTATATGGCTCCATCCTGTACAATTTTGGATACTATAACCATAGTTCGAGTTGGTAGGTATCCCTCTTGTGATCTGTGCTAAAGAATTCCTCTAGCTTAAGGTCAGCAAACCCCAAGGTTGAGATTTTATCCTTACTTGGTGTTGCCTTGTAATGGATAACAGGGTCATGCTGGGAAAGATTTCTACATCTAATGGCATAAAGAATGCTTTTACCGTTATTCCTGGCAGGTAGGTTGGTAAGTCGTGCAGTCAGAGAAATGCTAGGTCAATTGTTTTGTCTTTTGCTTTCCTAGTTCCTTTCTTTCTCTTGCTCTTTGTGGGGTTGGAATCCTCCTTGGCATACATCATTTCTTGTGCCAGCCGTGGCTGTGAACCTAATGTCGACGTGGTGTTTTATTCCTATTTAAGATAGATTAGAATAAGTTATGCAAGTATTAAAAGCTGATCGCACAATAGCACATATCTAATTGCAGTAAATGAATCTTTCAAAGTTTATCTCTTGGTTGGCTTCATATCTGACATTTCGGATATGTTTGTACCTCCCTCCATGACTGTATGAATGCATGCTAATGCTAGGCTGTTTTACCTGCCCAGTGGCGTAAATTGTTGAGGCTGTAAAGAATGTTGTATGTAAGTGGTAGTAGCATTTATGCAGTATTTGATATTATTTGACTTGATTGCTGCTTGCTCTGCCTATTGCGGTGATATTTTCTCGCGAAATTCCAGGCCTTAGTTTTGATTCTTTGGATATGCCTTTGGGAATGATTCTAGTGCGTTTAGTTTGAGTAGTTCTGGTTTAAGATTGCATATGTGCTGAACTCTTGCCACGATTGTTTCCTATATGGTGTATTCATTTATTTGTGAGCTTTGTAACTGGCATTACCTTTACTTAACTTGGTGACTGGATTTATGTGATGCCTAATATCATCACAAGGTTGATGATGTTGTATCTCATGGGAGTATACAATTATACATTCGGGTTTCCTAAGCTATGTGATGCCTGCAAATGTGACATTTGTGCATTTGATCTGTTTGCAACATTTGTTGAACTCAAAGAACTCTGGAAGAGAAACTTCCATGGCATGCTAACTATTATGCATGAAGGATAGTGTATGCCCTAGATTTTTTTTCAGCAAAATTTATATACCTGCAGACCATTATCTAGCGGACAACGTGGAGAGATCTTTGAGGTGAATGGGAACAGCATTGCGGTCGTATTTGACAGTGAAGGTGATACATCATCAGAGGGAAGCGATAATAAACCAACAGACAAGTCCCACAAGCTACATATGCACTGGATAGATGGTATATTACTTCATAAAGTTATGTATGGTTGATGTGTGATCGTTGTTTATTTGGAAAATTATCATCTATGTCGACAATGGTCGTCATATGGAAATGTAGCTAACCTCTATATTGTATGCGCAGCTAAAGACCTGAAGCATGATTTGGATATGCAGGCAGAAGAGGGCTACATCGCCATGGAGGCTTTAAATGAGGTATATTTGAGAGCTACATGGTGTTTTTGTGTTGTCAGGCACTGGTGTACATGTTCCCAATCCGTTAGACCAGATCAGATGCATCCAGCTATCCAGCAGTAGCAAGTGCTCTTATGTTTAAATTTAGTTGAAACTTCATATACATGAATATTTCAACCTATGCTGCGTTCTTGAGATGGAAGTTTATCATATATCCACCCTGAGATGTGAAGTCTAAAGTAGCTTGACTTTCAATGCTGTTAGCAAACACTTTCTCCAAAGCACATAAAACTCAAAGTAGCCATAATTTAACCTATTCCATTCAAGGGTTCCCGTTAGTTTAGTTTCAAGAAAGCTTACTTGTATTCTGAGAGCTGTGACCTAATTCCAGTACTTTAACACTGAATCTTACAAAGTACAAACCTTTATAATATAGAAAAGTTTTCTAAGCGTGGATTCTGTATTTTATACTTAGCTGTGGACACTTACATTTCTTTCTCTACTTCTCTGGCCAATATCTGGATTTTTCGTTTGCAATTCATTCCATTGTTTTCCTGTGTTTGTAGGTTTTGCAATCCATGCAACCACTTATTGTGTATTTTCCAGACTCGTCCCAGTGGTTGTCTAGAGCTGTACCTAAATCAAAACGAAACGAGTTTGTAAACAAAGTTCAGGAAATGTTTGATCAATTGTCAGGTCCTATTGTAATGATCTGCGGACAAAACAAAATTGAAACAAGCTCAAAAGAGAGACAGAAATTTGTAAGCCTTTCTCACGTGTCATTGCTCATTGGTTCTTCTTTTGGTATTGATCAGTAAACTAATTGTTTTTTTTTTGGTGTACCTTTTTCTTTGTGAACAGACGATGATACTCCCAAACTTCGGCCGCCTTGGGAAACTGGTATGTTAGCTAAACATAAAAGTAATGTGGGTGATAGAATCTTAGTACTCATCTATTGTGGTAAACTCTTAAAACATGTGGTCTCCTATGCACATCAACCGCTAACACTATCAAGTTATTCAACATATTTAACACACGTTGAGTCCTGAGTTTGTATCAGTCACGGTTTGATACTTATGGTCAAATTAGTTTTCCATGTGCAAGACTCTGAATGTGGACTCACATGCTTCGTTTTACTACCGTGACATTGCAACACTTCCGTTTGTTGGTCTGCACTCCAAATATTTTTCTCATTGATGCCTTTGTGTCCCGCAGCCCCTTCCTTTGAAGCGTCTTACTGAGGGAATCACCGGAAGGAAAAGATCAGAGGATAATGAGATATACAAGCTCTTCACTAATGTTATGAACCTACTCCCTCCTAAGGTTTGCCTTATGTCTTTTGAAAACTTTCTTACATGATTTTGGATAACCGGTGAAAGTTGCATTGACGTGTTTTTCATACTTAAGTGAGATTGCATAGACTGGTCAGATTCAGATAATTCTATTGAGGAAATATCTCTGTTAATTCCTATTAGGTTACAGACATGAGGAGAAAGTAGGAAAGCTATTTGAAACCTTTGAATTTGATATATGAGAATTTTTTTTAAAGTCTTCCTTCTAATTCCTTGGAGATAAGGTTATATTCATCTTCGATCAATAGCCTGAGATGCAAATGCCCACATAGCCCAGACTCCTATCTGCTTCTTGAGATTTCTTTGTTCCACATGCGGACATGCCTTGCTTATCAAACTCGTCCTTGTTTTCTTCTTTTTTTTATTTCTGATGCAGGAAGAAGATACCCTCGCCGAATTCAACAAACAACTTGAAGAAGATAGAAGAGTTGTGATATCACGGAGCAATGTACTTGAGCTACTTAAGGTACACAGTATATTGATTCTCTTAAGGGAATGGACTTAATTTGTGATTTCTTCATGATTATTGTAACACATCGACAACTTTTTTCCCAGGTACTTGAGGAAAACGAGTTACTATGCGCAGACTTGTATCAAGTGAACATCGATGGCGTGATATTGACAAAGCAAAGTGTGTAACTCCAATGAAATACCTGGTTTACTATGTATCTGTTTGCTGGTTATGTCTTAGCAATGCTGTGTATGGTTAAAGTTGCTGACTGAGGATATCAAGTTGGCCTTTACTATATGTTATGTCTGCCACTTTTTGCTATAATGGCAAGAAGCCCGTTGTGAGAACACAGCTATGATAAGGCTTTTACTTGCACGTGTATGTTTAGATCTTTCACATTCCTCTTGATCCGATTGTCCTTTTCTGTGGAATTATAGTTAAAAGTATAAACTATTTTGGTCGAAATAGGATGCAGTTCCTGGTGATTGACGTTTATATCTGCATCTGCTGCTGTCTCTTATTTGTCCCATCATTTATGTTGTGACCAAGAGAGCTCAGAAACTTGTTTATTTTTTTTTTGCAGGGGCAGAGAAAGTTATTGGCTGGGCCAGAAACCACTATTTATCTTCTTGTCCTAGCCCATTGATTAAAGAAGGCCGTCTGATTCTGCCTCGTGAAAGGTAATGGTATGGTGTTGCTTTATCTTTTGGGTCTGTGATTTATATTTTTATTTGATTGATCTTAATGTTTTCTTCCTCTTTCATAGCATTGAGATTTCAGTTAAAAGGTTAAAGGCACAAGAAGATATTTCTCGAAAGCCTACACATAACCTGAAGGTTTAGTTCCTTTCCCATATGTTCCTTTGGAAATTGAATACTCCTATAATTAACAAAGATGTTTTCTTGCAGAATATAGCAAAGGATGAGTATGAAAGCAATTTTGTCTCAGCTGTAGTTGCTCCTGGAGAAATTGGTGTTAAATTTGACGACATTGGTGCTCTCGAACATGTAAAGAAAGCGTTGAATGAGTTGGTTATTCTTCCCATGAGAAGGCCAGAGCTTTTCACCCGTGGAAATCTCTTGCGGGTATTCCATTTCTGTCATTATTTTATATACCTTAAGACATGTACTACTATTTTTCCCCGGCTGGGATTTCTTGATGGCCTGTCTTTTTTTCCAGCCATGTAAGGGCATATTGCTTTTTGGTCCTCCTGGTACGGGTAAAACACTACTTGCCAAGGCGCTTGCTACAGAAGCTGGGGCAAACTTCATTAGCATAACTGGCTCAACGCTTACATCAAAGGTACATGGCACTGCTACATTTATATATCCACTATAAGTCATCTCTTTGTAAACACTTTCAGATAAACAGTGAGAATATCTGACTGACTTACAACGGCCATAAAATGAATGTATGTGGTTAATGCCGATAGT
This sequence comes from Pugionium cornutum, assembly GCA_018901935.1. NCBI lineage: Eukaryota > Viridiplantae > Streptophyta > Magnoliopsida > Brassicales > Brassicaceae > Pugionium > Pugionium cornutum. The sequence goes on along the minus strand of CM032160.1, from coordinate 5,545,368 downwards.
ATCTTCCTGGGACGTACATGTATTAGTGATAAACACAATTAAGTTCTTTCCAACTTCGTATCTGATTGGTTTCTTACTGTACCTTTGTCCATGTTTGGCACAGTGGTTTGGAGATGCAGAGAAGCTGACGAAAGCCCTGTTCTCCTTTGCAAGCAAATTAGCGCCGGTGATTATTTTTGTCGATGAGGTGAGAAATTGTTTATCTTTATCGATATCACTTTTCTATTTCAGTTATTTCTATTTATAGAGAATGCTCTTATGATGCTACAGCCTGTTTTTAAGAATGGAGTGAAATTTTCTGTGTTTATCAAGTAGGTTGACAGTTTGTTGGGCGCTCGTGGTGGTGCTTTTGAGCATGAAGCAACCCGAAGAATGAGAAATGAGTTTATGGCAGCTTGGGATGGACTCAGGTCAAAAGATAGCCAAAGGATCCTCATCCTCGGTGCCACCAACCGACCTTTTGATCTTGATGATGCTGTCATTCGTCGTCTACCAAGAAGGTAAAACCATAGTCCTAGTTATCAATTTCTTATTCGGAACATTTGAGTCATTGACGATTGTTTTTCCCTTTGTTGATTCTTTTTTTTTAGGATATATGTGGATTTACCTGATGCAGAAAACCGGTTGAAGATTCTGAAGATATTTCTTACTAAAGAAAATCTTGAAGCTGATTTCAAGTTTGATGAACTTGCAAAGGAAACCGAAGGATATTCAGGAAGCGATCTAAAGGTTTGGTCATTGAGGAAATTACTTTACAAGATTGGGGAATTTGTGGAACTTGAAGTTCTTGTTTCTACTTCTTATTTTGTTTTTCTGGTTTTAAAATCGCAGAATCTATGCATCGCTGCTGCGTACAGACCTGTTCAAGAACTGTTACAGGAAGAAAACAAGGTAAATGACATTTAGATCTTACTTACATAACCAGCACAACTGAGTTGTGTTTTTTGGTTGTTATGGGGACACAATTTTATAATCACTTGGGTGCTGGTTTGGCAATGTAGATTCCTCAGGATTCGGTAGTAAATGCAGCTCCTGACCTACGGCCTCTGAGTTTCGATGACTTCATTCAATCTAAAACTAAGGTATTGGATCAATGTCTAAAAGAGAAACAACATCTGAGTAGTGTGTTTTGTTTTTCTTTTTTATTTTCTTTGCAATAATGGATTTAAATGCAATCGCAGGTAAGTCCATCTGTAGCGTATGATGCAACAACGATGAACGAGCTTAGAAAATGGAACGAGCAGTACGGTGAAGGAGGAAGCCGGACTAAGTCTCCTTTTGGATTCTAAGGCATTTTTGTTGTCTCTTTAACAATAAAACCATTTCATGTTATAACAATAAAATTCACTATTTCAAAATAACAAATAGCTTAATTTTTATATAAATGAAAAAAATACCAAATTCTAGTCCCCAGCTACCTCTCATTCAGTTAATCACACTTCTGTCTACAACTCATTCTTTTATTAATTATAAATATATCATTAATCATTTAAAATTTTAAAAATATCATAAATTTAATATTAAAATAATTAAAAAATTAACAAAAAATTTAAATTGAAAAAAATAAATTCGAACATTACGTTTAATTTTATATATAGTTTATTTAAAATAAATAATTATTTTCATATAATAATTTTTATTATTTTTAAAATTTTATTTTTAATATGGTAATTTATAAAATAAAATTAAAATAATACTATTTAAAATATTACTTAAAAAAAGTAAGAAAAAACAGATGATATAATCCAATCTTATTCAGTAACACAGAAGTGAACAGTATAAAAAAAAGGTGATTTCAAAGGCGATCTTGTTGCTTTCCTCGTTTAGGCATTTACTCTCTGATTGCATTAAATCTTCTCAATTTAATGCAGTGTAGAGCTTCTAGGTGGATTATTAAGTTGTAATCGTGAATGTTTTTCGGTGAATTCCAGAAAAGAAAAAAAAAGCGTTTTCCCCTTTTACGATTTTTAGGGTTTTGGATTTCTCCAAATTTGGTGAAAATTAGTGTCAGATTTTGAATTAGCTGAATCTATTGTACCTATTTAGTCTGTAAGCAAGACAGTCTGCTAGTGGCTTTCGTCCTAAATCGTCATCATCTCTACCGTAAGTTTCCATGGCTACAAACATTGATAGAGTTTTATCAGAAATGTCACTCGAAGAAGATGAAGAACCTTTTGTGTTACCGGACTTACCTCAGTTCTGTTCCAGTGACCGAAACGAGTTGAGCATCATAGGAAGACTTCTGAATCCTTCTTGCCAAAAAATGTCGGACCTCATCTTGGATATGCCACGAAAATGGCAACTCTATGGTAGAATTCGAGGTATTGCTCTTACTAAGGAAAAATTCCAGTTTATATTTCAGTATGAATGGAGTTGTGAGTAATGGAATTCATACTTTCAACCAATGGGCTCTTGCTATAGAAAAATGGGTCAGGTATCCGCCTACTGATTTCCTTCAATTTATTCCGATCTGGGTTCAACTCCGCAACATACCAGTCAATTATTACACAATGGTTTCCATTACAGCCTTGGGCGAATTTGCTCGTCAAGTTATTGAAGTTGCTTTTGATCTTGCCAAACCCCAAAACAAAGGTTATGTAGGGGTAAAAGTGAATTTTGATGTCTCTAAACCTCTTAGGAGATCAAAAGCAGTGAAGCTATCTTGTGGTGAGGTTACCACAATCCTTTATGACTATGAGAGAGTTCAGAAGCGTTGCTATACTTGTCAAGGGCTCACCCATGAACAAAATCAGTGTCCAATCTTCCTCAACAAGTCTAGACCAGAAATCCAGGGAGTTAACCAAAGCTATGCGGTTCCTCCCCTTCCAATTAGGCCAATCATTTCTGAATCTGATCCCTTGTTTGGTGTCCTAACCGAAGCCCAAGTTGGAATCAATCCTTTGTCAGGGAAGCCTAGGATAGCTTTAGAAGTCTTGGAAACAATTAGACTTTACCTATTGGCAGCGAATGGGTCGGAGAGGATTGTAAGAGAAGAAAGGGTGAAAAGCTCTATTGGAGATTTGGCAAATGATCCGATTGGTCAAAAGACAATCTTGCGTCTTGAGCCTGAACCTTTAGTCTCATATGATATAGACAAAGAAAAAGGAATCGTCTTTGATTTTGAGGTCCAATGCAAATAAGTGAAAACAGGAAACGGTGAGTTTTCAAACATCAAGCTCTTGGCTTCAGCAATAAAATCAGGAAGAAATTGGACTCCCATCCCAACAGTAAGCTATATTCAATATGAAGATATGGGTGCAATCATCTCCTCTCGTTCTTCGGACCCTCTGTCTTGTCCAACGGTTTATCGAATGGGCTTATCTGAAGCTGGTTCTTTTGGGACTAAGCCGAGGAAACCTAAGGCGAGAAAAAGACCTTATGTAAGTAAAAGAAAGCCTAAAACCTTGTCTCCTCAAGATCCTCAACATCCTGTTTTTTTAAAGAGGGGATTGATGAATGGTTAATTGAGAAAAGAAAAGCCGACAAATCTCCTCTAGGATCAAACAAGATCCCTAAGTTGTATCCGCAAATGGTAGTCCCAATGGAGGGACTGCCCGATATCTAATGAGCCTTTTGAGTTAGAATTGTCAAGGTTTGGGCCGGGCACAGACTTGACAATTCTTAGACTAAAGGAAATGCGTAAACACATTTTTCTGATGTCTTGTTCTTGATGGAAACAATGTATAGTTGGAATGTATTAGTAGATTTACAAGAATGGCTAGGATATGCTAGGGTATATACAATTAATCACGTAGGAAGATATGGAGGTCTAGCGCTTTTTTGGAAGAAAAGTGTTGTTGTTGAGGTAATATTCACGGATAAACATGTTCTTGATTGCCATGTTCAGGCTGGGAATGTATGTTTCTTTCTTTCTGGGGTCTATGGAGAACCTGTAGCAAAAAATAGACATATGGTTTGGGAGAGATTGATGAGAATCGGAGCAAATAGGAAAGACAATTGGTGCATGATAGGAGATTTTAATGAAATCCTTCATAATGGTGAAAAGGTAAGAGGACCAAGAAGAAGGTGTTCCTCTTTCAAAGCTTTTTCAGAAATGATTAAAGTTTGTGGTATGATGGAACTCCCATCTTCAGGCAATAGTTTTACTTGGGCAGATATGCGTCATAACTCTTGGATTCAGTGCAAGTTGGACAGAAGTTTTGGCAACAATAATTGGTTTAAGGAATTCCCGATGGCTAGCCAAACATTTCTTGATATGCGGGGTTCTGATCATAGGCCGGTTCTAATCAGGTTAATGATAGCTAAAGAAAACTTCAGGGGGAGCTTTCGATTTGACAGTCGTTTCCTTTATAAACGGGAAGTCAAAGAGTTAATTAATCGAGCATGGAATCGGCAAGTTTCTGAAAAATTAGGCTCAGTCTCCCAAAGGCTAAGCTACTGCAGATCTGATCTTAGCAGGTGGAAAAAATCTAATAACATGAACTCTGCAGACAAAATTACTTAGCTTCAAATAGTTTTGAAGCTGCACAATCATCACCTCAGAGATGTTTCCAACATGTTTTTTGGTTGAAAAAAAGAGTTAATGGTAGCAAACAGGGAGGAAAAAGTTTATTGGAAACAAAAAAGCAGAGAAAGGTGGTTGTCTGAAGGCGACAAGAATACTAAGTTTTTTCACTCTTCGTTTAAATCAAATCGGTCTAGAAATTGAATTGAGTTTCTGCTAGATGAGGTCGGGCATAAGCAATATGCAGAAGCTTCCAAAGGGGAAGTGGCTTCGCGTTATTTCCAAAATCTGTTCAAAGGTTCAAACACCACTAATTTTGAGGATGCTTTCATTAGATTTCAGTCCATGGTGTCTCATCATATAAATTCAGCCTTGATTAGAAAGATATCAAAAGATGAAATCAAAGATGTTGTTTTCTCTATAAAACCTTCAAGCGCTCCTGGTCTAGATGGAATGTCAGCTATCTTCTACCAAGCTTACTGGGAAACAGTTGGTGATTAGGTAACCAGATAAGTCCAACAATTTTTTCAAAGTGAGATTTTTCCAAAGGATTGGAACTTCACCCATTTGGTTCTCATTCCAAAATTAGAAAACCCAACTCAAATGAGTGAGCTCAAGCCGATTAGCTTATGTTCAATCGTATACAAGATAATCTCAAAGGTAATGGTAAGTCGTCTAAAGCCTTTTCTTGCAGATCTAGTCTCTCCAAATCAGTCGGCTTTCGTATCTGAAAGATTAATCTCGGATAATATCTTAATAGCTCATGAACTCGTTCATGGTTTAAGGGCTCACCCGAGAATCTCAAAAGAGTTCATGACCATTAAATTTGACATGTACAAGGCTTACGATCGAGTGGAGTGGGGTTATTTGAGGAGTTTACTTCTTGCAATGGGATTCCATCATCAATGGGTTCATTGGGTTATGGTTTGTGTTTCTTCAGTAACGTACTCAGTCATCATTAATGGGCAACCTTTTGGATTGATTATCCCTCAAAGGGGTTTAAGACAAGGTGATCATTTGTCTCCACTATTATTTATTCTATGTTTTGAAGGATTGACTCACCTATTGAACCAAGCAGAAAAGACAGGGATGATTCAAGGAATCAAATTCTCAAATTCAGGCCCTATGGTGCATCATCTTCTTTTTGCCGATGATAGTCTCTTTGTATGTAAAGCAACAGAGAACCAATGCAAAGAGCTTTTTTTAATACTTAAAACATTCGAGGAAGCTATAGGTCAACTCATCAATCTAAACTAGTCCTCAATCACTTTCGGAGCAAAGGTAGAACTTGCTCTTCAGGTAAAAATCAAGCGTTTATCCGGAATTGAGAGAGAAGGGAGAACTGATTGCTACTTTGGTCTTCATGAATGCTTTACTGGATCTAAAGTAAACCTTTTGAACTTTATCCAAGATAGACTTAATGCTAGATTATCAGATTGGTTTGCTAAGACCCTTTCTTTGGGGGGGAAAAGAGGTGTTGTTAAAGGCTATTGTTTTATCTATGCCTGTATATGCCATGACATGCTTTAAATTGCCAATTGCCACTTGTGCAAAGTTGTCTTCTGTAATGGCAGTTTTTTGGTGGAATTCTTTGGAAAGTAAAAGGAAAATTCATTGGATTAGTTGGGATCAAATGTGCTTGGCTAAAGCTTTTGGAGGTTTGGGTTTCAGAGACATTAGATGCTTCAACCAAGCGCTACTAGCGAAACAGGCTTGGAGGTTGTTGCAGGTGCCAAACTGACTCCTTTCAAAGCTAATGAAGAGCAAGTACTTTCCTAATGGTGAATTCTTCTTTGCTGGAGCTGGCACTCGTCCTTTTTATGCTTGGAGAAGCATACTATTTGGCAGAGATCTATTGAGAAAAGGACTAAAACTGATGATAGGTAATGGTCTTTCTACTAGAGTGTGGCAAGATCCATGGATTTGGGATGGTAGTCTAAGAACCCTGTGGGTTAAAAACATACAAGTTAACATTGAGCTAAAAGTGTGCGAGCTCATTGATGCCCCACAAAGAAGATGGCGTTTCGACAAGCTTGCCGAACTTTTCTTCCCAGCAGACATTGAAAGGATACTTCAGAATAACCCGGTAGTAAACTCGAAAGATTTCTGGGTTTGGATCCACAACAAAGGAGGAGAATACTCAACTAAATCTGGGTATTGGCTAGCATTCCAAAACAACAAATCCATATTACTAAATGAAGCCATTTCAAGACCATCACTAAACGAGCTGAAGCTTAAAGTTTGGAGTTTAAAAGCTCCTCTTAAGATAAAATATTTCATTTGGAGATGTTTATGTGGTATCCTACCAGTTGTTGATCGGTTAGTAAAAAAAGGGATGAAGGTGGATTTAAGGTGTCAGGCGTGTGGACTTGAAGGTGAGTCGGTGAACCACGTTTTCTTTAATTGTTCAAGAGCTAGGCTTTTATGGGTTGTCTCAGGTTACCCTTCCCCACAAAATGGTTTTGATGCAAATTCAGAATTCAGCAACCTCCACCATCTTTTATCAAATTTGGATGCTCAAATTAATCAAAAAAATAGTAGAAGATTTCCGTGGATTCTGTGGTTCCTTTGGAAGAATAGAAATTCTCTCGTGTTTGAAGGCAAAGTCTTCGATGCAGCGGAAACTGTTGAAAAAATCAATGAGGAAGTAGAGATGTGGTTCGAAGCTATTGATCAAAGGAAGGTGCCTTTCTTCGTGCAAGAGGCTAAGGAAAACGCTAGTCTATGCTCTTGGAAAGCCCCTCCGATTCATTGGTTAAAGTGCAATGTGGCCTTTGCATGGAATAAAGAAACCAAAGTAGGAGGTTTAGTTTAGGTTGTGAGAGATTTTCATGGAGTGGTGATTTTTCACCGTAGGAGTTCTTGTATCAATGTATGTTCCTTGGAAGCCTTAAAACTACAAAGCTTGATGTGAACGATAGATTGTATGGTCTCTCTAAAACTCAACAGCATCATCTTCGCCTCAGAAGCTCGTGAGCTAGTGAGAGTGATCAATAGATTCCAGGCTTGACCATCTTTCACGTTTCATGAAAACGAACTTCGGTTGAAACTATTTTATTTTGTAGGTTGGAAACTAGAGTTAAATTCAAGACCAGTAGAAAGACTTTTCTCATTGTTCAAAGTGCCTTAAAATGGTTTTGGAGAGAGTTATATGTAGCTACAAGTTATAAAAGACAAGATCCTCTCTCTCTTAATTTAGGCTTATGTATTTGACCAATTTTGTGATCCATAAACTATTAGTTATCTAATTTGGATTATTCATGTAAATCTGTTTGATTTCGTATTATAAATCTAGTTGACAAAAAAAAATCCAATCTTATTCTCCTCACGCGCTACTATATTTTGATTTAGCGGAGAATTGTTCCAACGTTTTCTGAACGCGCCATAAATGCGCGTGCGAATTATGGGATGAATAAAATACATTTTGGCCCAAAAAGAAAAGAAAAATCTAAAATCGAAATATATATCCTAATTTCAATGGCGGATAGAAACAGCGAGAAAAAAATAAAAACAAACTATTAGAACACACTCTTTCATCTACTCATTTTCGAAGAGACGATGTCGGATGTGGCAGCGCCAAAATCGGTGACGGTTAAGGAAATGACGGAGGAGGATGACGTTGAGGCGGCGATTGAGGAGCGGTGGAGTCTTTACGAGGCGTACAACGAGCTACATGCTTTGGCTCAGGAGTTGGAGACTCCGTTCGAGGCACCGGCAGTGCTTGTAGTGGGACAGCAGACCGACGGTAAGAGCGCGCTTGTTGAAGCTCTCATGGGATTTCAGTTTAACCACGTCGGCGGCGGAACTAAGACACGCCGGCCGATCACTCTTCATATGAAGTACGATCCTCAGTGTCAATTCCCGCTTTGCCATCTTGGATCCGATGATGATCCTTCCGTTGCTCTCCCCAAATCTCTCTCCCAAATTCAGGTGTATTTCTGCTTCTCTATTTGCTCGTGTCTGCCAAATTCTAGGAGATTTTTCTCTGATATGATTTGGATTTAGGCATATATTGAAGCCGAGAACATGAGGCTGGAGCAAGAGGCATGCCCATTCTCTGCTAAGGAGATAATTGTCAAAGTGCAGTATAAGTACTGTCCCAACCTTACCATCATTGATACGCCTGGCCTTATAGCTCCTGCACCGGGACTGAAAAACCGAGCACTTCAGGTTGTTTCTATACGACTCTTGGGTTCAGTGGCTGACTGAGTATTTAGGTTTTTCCTGATTTCAGAGTTGTTACTTGTTCTTTTTCGTAGGTTCAAGCGCGTGCTGTAGAAGCTCTAGTTCGAGCAAAGATGCAACACAAAGAATTCATCATTCTATGCCTCGAAGATAGCAGTGACTGGAGCATTGCAACCACTCGAAGGATAGTGATGCAAGTATGAGACTTGACGTCACTCCATTGCGTCTAATCTCGTGTTTGTTTTTCTTGTAAAGTTTTGTTCTTGTTCATGTAGGTTGATCCTGAGCTTTCTAGGACAATTGTTGTTTCCACAAAGCTTGACACCAAAATCCCTCAATTCTCATGTTCATCCGACGTGGAAGTTTTCCTCTCACCTCCTGCTAGCGCACTTGACAGCTCCTTATTGGGCGATTCCCCCTTTTTCACGTCTGTGCCTTCCGGAAGAGTTGGCTATGGACAGGATTCAGTATATAAGTCAAATGACGACTTCAAACAGGTCTATGCTCTGCTGTCTGATTCCTATATCTTTTCATGGATTCTAATTTTTCATGGTTTTCATTGCAGGCTGTGTCACTTAGAGAAATTGAAGACATTTCATCTTTAGAGAAGAAGTTGGGTCGTTTGCTGACAAAGCAGGAAAAGAGTAGGATTGGTATCAGTAAACTGAGGTTGTTTCTGGAAGAACTACTCTGGAAAAGGTATCACTGCTTTTTGTTAACTGAGATTTTCAGCTTCTGTTTCTCCTATAGTTTACTTTCGTTATAGTCTTGATGCCATTCTCTTTCCAGGTACAAAGAGAGTGTTCCATCGATCATTCCACTTTTAGGAAAAGAGTACCGCAGTACAATCAGAAAGCTGGATACCGTTAGCAAGGAACTTAGGTTGCAATTTTTTTTGTATGAAATTGGCTAGTTGATTTTAAGCAGTTTAGTTATTCTCTTCTGATTTAAGAAAATATAACCCATTTGTGTCGAATGTTTTTTCCTTTCAATGCAGCTCTTTAGATGAAGCAAAACTCAAAGAGAGAGGCAGGACTTTCCATGATCTCTTTTTAACCAAGGTGATTGCAGAATGCATATTGATTTTTTAAAGATTTCTATGTATGCTTTCACGTACTTTTCCATATATATTTGCCTAGACTCGTGAAATGATTGTTTTTGTATAGTTACAGCAAATTCGATTGGTAAACTACACCGTTTTTTTTGTTATTGACTGTTGACACATAAGAACTGAATGCAACAGTGGTGATATCTAGGACTTGCTAGTTTGGAATGAATGGAAGTTTGTCGTGGTCGATACCCTTAAGCACATGTTTTCTGATTGACGTACGAATTACCATTGTTAGTATTGATCAGTGCTTGGTGTTCTCACTGTTTTTTAATTATTTTCTTGTCCAGCTATCTCTGTTACTGAAAGGAACGGTTGTGGCCCCTCCAGATAAATTTGGTAATGTTACTGCTCTGTTCTCTACAGTCAACCGTCCTTGACAATAATCCCTTGTTTGTGGTTGTGGCTGTTGTTGTTGAAATTAGACTTCTGCAAGATCAGTTTAGTTAAAATGCATCTTGTTCAATTCAACTTGGTCACCAGACTGTGATGATTACACACAGAAAGATGTATGCTAATCAAACAATCATTTCTTCATGAGACTTTTGTTACTTGCAAACGCACATATTATAATGACATTCTCTTTATGTTGGGTTCTTTGATAGTTAATAATTTATTCTTATGTTTTTTCAGGTGAAACATTGCAAGATGAAAGGACGCAAGGAGGAGCTTTTGTTGGTACTGATGGTCTTCAGTTCCCTCATAAGCTAATACCAGTAAGCATTTCCCTTGTAAATATAAGCAGGAAATTGCTTATTAGCAGAGCAAGCTGGGCGTAGTCTTCAAATTCTATTTGTTTTGTCCTTGTTCACGGATTGTAATATGACTGCAATTAAATTTTTCTGCATAAAACTTATGCGCAAAAGAATAATATATAGGAAAACAAAGAAAAGCGATACCCCACTGGACCTTCAAGAATTATTAAGGAACATAACCAAATTCTTTTCCATTTTGACAGAATTCAGGGATGCGTCTTTATGGGGGTGCACAGTATCACCGTGGCATGGCTGAGTTCCGTTTTCTAGTTGGTGCTATCAAATGTCCCCCAATAACACGGGAGGAAATTGTAAATGCATGTGGAGTTGAGGATATTCATGATGGAACAAACTATTCCAGGTGTCATAGCATCGACTGAGTTGACATCTCAGACCCATTTTCAGTATTTAATATGACCTGAATGTTTGTTATGTGACCTCTTATTCTCTTCTCTTCCTTGCTGTTGTAGAACAGCTTGCGTAATAGCAGTTGCAAAGGCCCGTGAAACATTTGAACCTTTCCTTCATCAGGTGACAATGATATATCTACTATTTTCTTCTTCTTTCGTGGAGGATGGAAAGTAATCTTAGTAATTTTGTTAGGTATACATGGTAGGAAATATAAAATTACATATTAGAAATTAGAGTCATACTGTCTTTTAGTTTGGGAGTTATTATGAGTAAACATGTTCTGCTCAAAAACTGTAGTGGACGATATTTTTATCTGAAATTTTGTTATTCACATGTTTATCAGTCCATACAGAAAGTGTTTTTCAGTTCTCATTTCCATTTGTTTTGTGCTGATTTAGTTAGGGGCCAGGCTTCTACACATTCTCAAGAGATTGCTTCCAATTTCTGTATATCTGCTTCAGGTAGGCACAGGTTGCTTTGGTTTTAATGGTCTCATAGTCATTTTTCCCTTCCCAGCAATTTGCTTGATATATGTTTTGACTTTAACTAGAAAGAAGGTGAATATTTAAGTGGACATGAGGTGTTTCTCAAGCGTGTTGCTTCAGCGTTCAACAGTTTTGTGGAGTCCACGGAAAAATCATGTCGTGACAAGTAAATCTATTTCCAACTCCTGCACTTGTCTGTTGTTAGTGATCATAAATTCAGTTTCTCAGTGTCTCCTACCTGTTCTCTGGTGAGATTCAGTGATTAATCTTCCTTTTGTTTTTATATTGATATTAGATGTATGGAGGATTTAGCAAGCACCACTCGCTATGTTACGTGGTCTATTCACAACAAGGTCACAGCTACTGCTTTATAGCTCTGTTTGAATTGGATTTAGTTGTGTGCACATCAAATTAAATCTAGAAGTAAAACTGTTATGCATAAAAACTCGTCTGAATTTGGTAGACGTTTCTAATTTAGTAGTTTTCTCTTCTCAATGGTATGTAGAACCGAGCTGGTCTACGTCAATTCTTGGACTCATTTGGTGGAACAGAGCAACTTACTACATCAGGTAATCCCATAGGATGTGGTCTTCCTCAAGATGCACCAGGCGGGACAACAGACACAAAGTCAAGATCAGATGTAAAGCTAAGCCATCTCGCCTCAAGCATCGATTCAGGTTCCAGTATTCAGACAACAGAAATGCGGTTGGCAGATCTTCTAGATAGCACGCTTTGGAACCGCAAACTTGCTCCTTCTTCTGAGAGAATTGTCTATGCATTGGTCCAACAGATATTCCAGGGGATACGGGAATACTTTCTAGCCTCTGCGGAGTTAAAGGTTTGCTCCTAGCTCGATTTTACTCAGATTCTTACTTTTAAATTGACTTTCCTTTCCAAAATTTTCAGTTTAGGTTGGTCATTTACTCTCCTGTATTGTGGTGTTGCCCTTGTTCTGCAGTTCAACTGTTTTCTTTTAATGCCCATCGTCGATAAATTACCTGCTCTTCTCCGGGAAGAGTTGGAAAACGCATTCGAAGACGACCTTGATAGTATTTTCGACATCACCAATCTCAGGCAATCACTTGATCAAAAGAAAAGAAGCACAGAGATCGAGCTGAGGAGGGTAAACCAAACCTAAACCCTGATGCTTTACTTTAGTATTTGCCATTGAAACTATGCAGGAGAAGTAAGTATGAGACAACTTTATGGTAATTTTAATATTGTTTTGATGTTTTGGACAGATAAAAAGGATAAAAGAGAAATTCAGAGTGATGAATGAGAAGCTAAACTCTCACGAATATGCTCAAAATCTAAAGTCGCCGTCGCTGCAGCAGTGAGCAGTGACTCACTCATGTCATGTATCTCGTATTAAGTGTTGAGAGAGAGACGAAATAAATTGGTTTTCTTCATTAAGTTAAAACTAAATATTTGTTTTGTGGTTTATATATACAAGTGAATGTCAAATGACTGAGTATTGTTTCTAATATTTCCCTATATTATTTCAAAAACATTTTAAAAAATAATTTCATTCTAACTATTATATTAACAAAAATATTATACTATATGTTATCACCGCAATAAATTTTAAATAAATATATAAATAGATTTAAATTATTATAATAATTATAATATATATTACTATTATTAATTTGATCAGATAAATAATATATTTTATTAACTAATAAAAAATATTATTAAATTTATAAAAAAACAATTATTTTTATTTTCTGAATTTATATATAAAAAAATAAATATTAAAAATAATTTTAAATAACAATTAAAATTATATAGTTATATTTATTATTAAATAATATTATATACTATAAAAATATTTTTTTGATGTAAAACGTGGATATAAATGTAGTTCAATTGATATTAGGTTAAGTAACTATCAAAGAATCTTATGTGTTCCAAAAAGGAAAAATGAACAAAGGAAGAAAATTGTAGTTTCTATAATATTTTGGGGTTTGCTTAGTGGTCTCTGTTATTTGGAAATTTAACTGATGTCTATAAAATCTGACATACTACGGTTTAATCTATTGGAGTTGTCAGGATAAGATCATGAGATTGCATAATATTTGTTGTAATCTATTAATTTCATTGCTCTTAGGATCTCAAACTCTATAAATAATGTATCATCTTTACTCATGTATTCAATTATAACAAGAAAACACTTTCTACAAAACCAAAAATAGAATTTTCTTGTGTGAGAATACACATATACTAACAGAAACACATATATATATATTCTTTAAAAAAACTTAGGTGTATGCAACATTTATATATGGATAAAATCTACCTGAAACATTCTGAAAATATAGGAAAATGCTTTTTGAATCATATGTATTTGAAAGTAAAAAAATCTTTAATTATATGTTTTTAGCTAATATTATTTACAGCTTCAAATATATATGTTTATCCATCAGCAATTTACATGAATATGACCTACTTTCCTACCCAATACTCTCCACCTAACTACGAGCACTTTCTCACATTTTAAACGCTGTCTTGCTTTGTGCATAATAATAAATAAAAAATAGTAACACTTTGTGATCTAACTTATTATTCATATATCATTAACTTTTACTTATAAAACAACAAATACTTATAATCAGGTCTGGTTTTAGGCCAAAAGCCAACTCATTTCACTAGGAAAATAAGAATCGATTCGACATGGACAAACTAAATTTGATATTAGTGTATAAATAATAACTAGATTTATATCCAAGCTATGCTATACATCAGGAAAAATATTTGCAAATTATAAAATATTACTTATTAGTAAATATAAATTAAATATTTATATAATTTTATCTTTTATTTAAAATTATTTTTAATATTAATTTTTGTATATGTAAATTAAGAAAAAAAATAATTGTTTTTTATGCATTTAATAATATTTTTAATTAATTTAATAAAAATATATTGATTCTCTAACCAAATAATAATAATGAAATATATTGTAATTATTTTAGTAATTTAAATTCATTTATATATTTAATTAAAATTCAGATATGAAACGTTAGCATAACATTTCTATTAATAACAAATTAAAATAAAGTTATTTTTTTAAATGTTAATCAAATAATATATTAGAGATTTTGAGAGATTATAACATTGCTAAATGGAATTCTATCAATCACATGTAACATAGTAGATCGAAGCGATTCTACTTAATTATATTAGTTTAATTCATTCAATAAAATAAGAATACCTGTGAACATATATATATATATATAAGAGGCAGTCCAAAGCATTATAGACAATTCAAGTTTCTTTAATAAAAGATAATCGATCAAGCAGAAACTCCATGGCTCCTTCTGGGCAACCTCTTCCAACAAGGTCAAACATATCAATGCAGCCAACAAAAATATATACTAGTGAGTCGCTTTCAGTTGTTGATAATGTATGATTGATTGATGATTAATATTGATGTTACAGTGTTTCGGATGAGAAATATGCGAATGTGAAATGGGAAGAATTAAGGTTTGGGTTTCTTCGTACGGACAATATGTATGTTGCTAAGTGCAAACATGGAGAGAGTTTCCAACAAGGAAGTATTGTTCCTTATGCTGATTTCCAAATTAGCCCTTGCTCTGCAGTTCTTAATTATGGCCAGGTTTGTTATCCATTAAAAGATATAAATTAAAGTGAAATTGACAAAAATAGTATTTTTTTTTTGTATTTTTTCCCAATATAGTATTATTAATTTAAGTTTTTAAAAATATCATAAAATTAATATTAAAATACTTTAAAAAATTATTTATAATAAGAGAAAATTAAGGATAATTGACTAAAATAATAATTTTTTAAGTTTTAGTTCCAAAAATAGCATAATTAGTTTAAATTTCTAATAATAACACAAATTTAATATTAAAATATATTAAAACTTCATTTGAATAGAGAAAAATTAAATCCTAAACCGAAAAAACTTAAATATAATATTTTAATTTTATGTATAATTTATTTAGAGTAAGTAAGTATTTTTATATAATTATTTTTGCTAGTTTTGGAACTTTAATTTTAGAGTGGTAGATTTAAAATAAATATTTTAAAATATACTATTTTAGGGTATTATTCACAAATTAAACTCTGAATAAAAAACTTAAATATAATATTTTAATTATATTTATAATTTATTTATGGTAAATATGTATTTTTAGAAAATAATTTATGCTATTTTTGAAAATTTTAAATTTTAGAGTGTTAAATTTAGAATAAAAACCTAAAAAGATGCTATTTAGGATATTAGTCAAACTTAAATATTAATGAAAATAATAATCATAACACATAAACAAATTGTAGTTTAACTGCCTCAATAATATTATACAAGTGAGTTTTCTTAAATGAAAATACTTAATGGTAATTTGAGTGATGCGCAAGGAAACTAGTCTGAAATATATGTGGTTTGGCTATGATTAGGGTTTATATGAAGGGCTAAAGGCTTACAGGACAGAAGATGGCCGGATTATGCTATTCCGACCAGACCAAAACGCCATTCGCCTTCAAGCCGGAGCCAACAGACTTTGTATGCCTTATCCTTCCGTCGATCAATTCGTCTCCGCAGTCAAACAAGTTGTTCTTACCAACAAGAAATGGGTATGACTCAAAAATTCAAAAAAAAATCCAAGCTTCCAAAGAAATCAAACCTATTTTGTTCAGTAGTGAAATTATTTGCTCAAGATATAAAACGGTTGTTTTGTTTTAATTTAAATTATTATATAAACAGATTCCTCCTCCGGGGAAAGGAACATTGTATATCAGACCGATCTTGTTTGGGAGTGGTCCTATGCTTGGTTCACTTCCGGTTCCTGAGTACACTTTCGCAGTGTTTGCTTGTCCTGTTGGACGCTTATACGAGGTGAGTAGTGTTCTTCTCAATATCATTTGTTTTTCTTGATTTTTCGAATGATTTTGGGTTTTTTTCATGGTATATAGGATACCTGTGGTATAAACTTGAAAATTGAAGATAAGTTTCGTCGAGCTTTTTCTAGTGGAACCGGTGGTGTGAAGAGTATCACAAACTATTCTCCTGTAAGTTCTATACAAACAAAAACTACATCATATATATAATTAAGAAAGGTTTAAATGTGTTAGTGAATTAATGTAACGGAGATTTTTCTTGTTGAAGGTTTGGATAACATGGACAGAGGCTAAATCACAGGGTTTCTCTGATGTTTTATTTTTAGATGCTGCTACTGGCAAAAACGTCGAAGAACTTTTTGCATCTAACATTTTCATGGTCAAGGTAAGATTATATATATAGAGAGCTCTAGAGAGAGAGAGAGAGAGACGTTTTGATGTGATATGTTGTATATATAGGGGAATGTTGTGTCGACACCAGAAATTTCAGGAACTATTTTGCCAGGTGTCACTCGGAAAAGTATCATTGAATTAACTCGTGATTTTGGCTACAAGGTTTGAATTTTTTTCAATACCATTAATTATAACTATGCATGTTACTTTTGTTCCATTTCCAATCACTATATTCATCATATAATTCATAGGTCGAGGAACGTGTTGTTCCCCTAGAGGATCTTCTCGATTCAGAAGAAGTTTTCTGCACTGGCACTGCTACGGTTGTGACAAGTATTGCGTCCGTAACCTTCAAAGACAAAAAGTAAATGTTTTATTAATTCCAATTACACAGTAACTATACCACGACTCAAATCTTGAGTTTGTTGTTTTATGTTCATATAAGTTGACTAAAGAATTGGGTGTGTATATATATATTCAACACAGAACCGGATTCAAAACAGGAGAAAAAACATTGGCTGCGAAGCTCTTTGCGACTTTGATGGATATCCAGATGGGTCGGGTCGAGGATACCAAGGGATGGACGGTGGAGATTGACCGGTGCTACTAGCTAAGTTTGAAACTTGAAGCTGCAACTTGTCAAATCATATATATATATATATATAAGAAGAAACATCAGAAGATCGATGCCTCTCCATCTTTGAGTTTATCATATTATGTTGATGTATTTTAAAAATTATGTTTTCTGTTTCAGATAAAATATGTTTTCAAATTATGTTTTCAAATTATGTTTGCAGAAAAACTATGTTTACATTCATGCACCAACGTTGTTACGCCTACATATAATCTAATTTTCAAATTATATTATTCCACTTTAGTGCTCAACTATATTTACGGATTTCTTTTTCTAAATATATTTGCTCTATCCGATTTTGTAAAGCAGTTTGGAAGGAAGAGGAATATAATGGAAAAAGAAGAAACCTAATAAATTAAGTAAAAGTTAATACCTAGGAGAAGAGGGTAATAAAATTGACAGCTGTGGGATTTGAACCCACGCCCTTTCGGACCAGAGCCTAAATCTGGCGCCTTAGACCACTCGGCCAAACTGTCTTAATAAAATAAATTGTATTTATATTATATATATATATATATTGAAAAATAATTTGGGGAAAGGATTTAACTCCACTACACAAATTAATATGAATAAATTCATTTTCATCTATAATTTTTAAATTTTTTTTAGATAAATAAATTTGATAAATTATAGATATTACACAAATTTTAATAACGTTTACACGTTAAATCGCTATTAAATCTTGTTTTAATTCGAAAATATGATGTTAATTTCGAAATAAACGTAAGTTAAAACCAAAATTTTAAATTAAAACTAAATTTATTAGCGATTTAACATATAAATATTAAACGAATTTGTATAATTACAATAATTTATAAAGTTTGTATATCTTACGGAAAAAAACAGTTTATTTAGGTAAAAAAAAATCTAAAAAATATATGTAAAAATAGATTTATTCGTATAAATTTATATAATTGACGAAAGTAAATTCTCTTATAAATATAGCAAACTCTTCTTAGAAATAGATTTTCTCTTAAAAGTCTGTAAAATTTAAAAGCTATTGGAAAAGTTTGATATCCCTGGATATGTGTTACATTGAGAAGAAGGCATCCTTGTTTTGGTTGTCCAATCTATAAAGCTATAAAACTTCAGTAATCTCATCACTATCATTCTCATCATAACTTACTTCTCCACTATTGTTGCTAGAAGGCTGTGTTTTCTCCAGCATACAAACCACTGATTTCATAAATGGTCTGACCTGAGGAGCCTTGTCCGTACATAACAGAGCAATGGTCAACACTTTAAGAGCATCTTCCTTGTATTCATCTTCTATAATCGGATCGATTAATTCCATCATCCTTTCTCTGCTCACCTTCTTGCTCCTGCTCCGAACCCACATGACAATGTCTCTGTTCTCTCCGAACTCCGTGTCGATCGGCTTCTTCCCCGTCACCAACTCCAATAGCACCACACCGAAGCTGTAGACATCGCCCTTCTCATTCACTTTCGTCGTGTATGCGCATTCTGTGGGGAAGACAATGAAAGAATTTGCAATTGATTATTTGAAATAGGTCAAATAACTGTAGATTGAAATGCAAGAAACTCGGAAATTGAGAAGCAAAAAACTTGGAGATAATTTGACCTAATTAGTATGGTTGTAAAACTTTGGTAGTCCAAAGTTGTATTTTTTCTCCGAACCATTTCGATTTGGATTTAATGTTTAGGGTTTAATGACAAGAAACAAAGAGAATATAAACTAAAAGATTTCTATTTACCGGGGGCAATGTAACCGAGAGTTCCTTTAACAAGAGGAGTAGAGAAATCTTGAACCGAATCAGGCTGAATGATTTTAGCCAATCCGAAATCAGCAATCCTCGGTCTCCAATCCTCATCAAGCAATATATTTCTGGACTTCACGTCCCGATGTATCACAGGCCGATCTAGCCCATGGTGAAGATATTCTAACCCTTTAGCAGCTCCTAACGCTATCGCGTGTCTCACACGCCATCCAATCTCTTCCTCGTCACGACGCTCATGCAGTTGCTCCCACAAGCTCCCATTAGGCATATACTCATAGACAAGCAACTTACTATCCTCACTCGTTATGCTGCAGAACAATTTCACAACGTTGATGTGTTTTATGTTGCTTAATGTTGCGACTTCTGCCTCAAATTCTCGGTTGTTTTTGCTCTTGTTTCTGTCACTCACCAGTCCCGTTGAGCTTCTGAAGCTTTCGTTGCAAATTTCCGGTATCCAGATATGTTTAACGGCTAGTGTTTCGCCGTTTCTTAGAGTTACTCTGTACACATTACCGCTACCACCTCTGCCTATGATATTCTCTGACTTGATCTCGTCAATGATCTCCATTACGTTCATGTTTTGTAACCGGAAAGAGCTCACTAGCCAGTTGTTCTTCTTCTGAGCCGTTTGATTTGACCTATCTCGCTTTATCTTGAGGATTACGTAACAGATTAATAAAAACAGAGCAAGTGCAGCAGCAACGATGAAACAGATCTCCAATTTAGACAAATGTTTCATTTTCAACTCGTGGACACGAGGTTTTCCCAACGGACATGGCTGAAGATATGTGATCTCTGAGCTGCATAGTCCTGCATTTCCCTCAAAGCTTCCACTTTTAAGTGATTCAGGAACATAACCAGTCAATTCGTTGTTGGATAAGTCAAGTAAGCTTAGCTTAAGAGACGATAAACCAACTGGAATCATTCCTGATAGTTTGTTTCTTGACAGATTCAGAGAATTCAATAACTGCAAAGATCCTAAGCCTTCGGGGATTCTCCCAGAGAGTGAATTGCCAGCGAGGCTTAGATCAACCAGAGACGAACATAAGCCTAGTGACTCTGGTATAGCACCGGATAGATTGTTCTGGTCAAGATGGAGACTTGAAAGCTCCTCAAGTTTTCCAAAAGAGTCCGGGATTTGTCCGGAAATACTATTATTGCGAATATTAACAGACACTAACGAGTTCGCTCCAGAGATCTGAGACGGTATGGAATCTGAAAACCAATTGTTGCTCAAATCTAAAGACCATAGAGACTTGGCGTTTCCAATGTTATCAGTGAGATTTCCTTCAAAACGGTTTGAAGCAAGATCAAGAAACTGGAGATTAGGCAAACCCCAAATCCCAGAAGGAATTACACCAGAGAGAGAGTTGTTGCTTACACGAATACGAATCAAAGTCTTGCAATTCGCGTAGCTCTCTGGGAATTTTCCTGTGAATCTGTTATTCAACATCAGAAGATGTGTCATTGCGCCTTTACTGCACATATCAGGCGGAATCTGACCTTCCAAGAAGTTCTCAGACACGTCGATGTGTTTAAATCCGGTCCAAGATCCGAGTCTCTCCGGAAGCTTCCCTGTGAGTTGGTTTCTGTAAAGCGACAAGGCAGCTAAACTCTTGAAATCTCCAAACTCTTTTGGGATCTCACCTGTTAGTCGGTTTTCGAACAATCCCAGAGAAACTAGGTTCTTTAAGGACCTGAGCTCTGACAAATCACCTTCTAATGAGTTGTTGGAGGCGTCGAAGTTCCTCAGATTCGTCAAATTCCCAAATCCGATTGGTAACTTACCGGTCAAGTAATTGCTGTAAATCTCAAGCTGCCTAAGGTTTCTGAGCTGAACTATGCCCTTTGGAATCTCGCCGGTGATTTCATTATCAGAGAGCTCAAGGTTTTGTAGAAGAACAAGGTTTTGGATTCCCTGTGGAATCGTACCGGAGATGCTGCTGTTACTAAGATAAATCCAACTCAAGGCGGTGAGATTTAGAATCTCTGCGGGAAATGGATGCGGATCGAATTGGTTATCTCCGATGCTTAAGAAACGCAGTCTCTTCATGTTTTTCAGAGAACGCCATGGGAATTTACCAGAGATTCCAGAGCTATTTAGGCTTAAAAACTCGAGCAATCGCAACGAATCAATCGCTGGGAACTCACCGGAGAAATTATTGATTCCTAGGTCTAAGTATCTCAGGCGGTTACATTTCCTGATATTCTTACGAATCCGGCCACACAAGGAGTTGTTTCCTAGAACAAGTTTCTCAAGAAATTTCAAATCGCAGATTGTATCGAAAGGAAGATTACTACCGCCGCTGCCGCAACTGATCAAACCACGACTTTCAAGGTTGATTTCGATGACGTTTCCGTCGGAGTTACAGACGATTCCGGAGAATTTACAAGCCGGGTTCCGGTGAGTCCACGTAGCGAATGCGTCGTTTGACTCTAATTCTCCAAAGAAGGATTTCAATTTGAGAAGATTATCGACTTCTTTAATATGGTTGGAACTCGATGCAAAAACGGTAATTAGAAGGAGAAGGCGAATGGTAAGTAGTAGGCGGAACATTGGTCTCCTTGCCGGAAATGAAGAAAACAAAAACTGGTAGTGGTAGGCGGTTTTTAGCACTTCGTGTCCTTTGCATTCAAATGTAGAAAACATTTGAAATAAAAATTGTATATATGAAGTTTTTTTTTCTGTTATCTTGAATTTGAATCAGATTACTTATATGACAATATCATAAATCCAAAATTTACTTACAAATATGATCATTATTAAACATTTAAGAAAAGTACGCATTTTTGGAACCTCAAATGTCATGTTACTTATTTTACATTGAGTAGTTAAAAATAATTAATATGTGAATTTTGTAATTAAACATTTTAAAAGGGTTACATCATTAATACTGTAAGTGAAATTGTATGACACTTTTCAAAAATTAAAATTATTAGAAAAATTAGACATGTAACTCAAAATCAAATGACAATGATTACAATAACTTATGTATTTTATATATTAATGTATAAATGTCTGAATTTGCGATGTGACACATTTCACATTATAATAGGTCTTACGCACCAACATCTCGAACATACCACACGACAATACAAGTCACTTATATGGGTCACTTATACGGATTATTTACAATATGTAAAATCATTTTTGTGAAAAATCGTATGTTGGACAAACTTTATCTCTGATACCATATTAGCAAACACGAACATCTACCTCAAAATCAATTGCAAATAACTATAGTAGCTCATATACTTTATATACTAATATAAAAATGTTTCAACTTTTGTTATGGGATATTTCACACTCTAATACCATTTAGAAACATATTCTAAAATTTCACATTTGAAATTTATGTTCCAAAAATTACAATCACTGGTTATTCAAACATATCACAAATCATTTGTAAAAGGATTTATTTAAACTAAATAAATTATAATAGTTAAAATACTATGTTTAAGTTTTTTCATTCTAATTTATAATCTAACTTTTTCTTAAATGGTGTAAATCATTTACATTTTTCTAAAAAACTATTAATCATATTTTTCGTTTTTTTAAATATGGTTTTTTAAAAGGAAAAATTCATTATTTTGATAACAATTAGTTGTCCAATTCTATTGAGTAGGTAAGTATCATTTGGATTAGAAATAGTAGTTCTAAACGGTTCCGAATTTTTATACAATGTTACCATTATAGATCATTCTTAAAAATATTAGTTTTTTTCCAAAAATAAAACAAATAAAAAGTTTATAATACTTTGGATATACTTTAATAAAAATATAATATTTTGGATGTATGTTAAAAATAATATTGTTATTTTTTATTTTAATAGAAAATATTATTTAATGCTACATAAATATAATTCAACTAAAAATATAACAAAATACAACATATAAATAATCACAGAAAAATAAACAAAAAATTAAAACATTGAATAAAATTAAAATAAACAACTTTTACCTTTAGTTACATTGATAATTGCTTTGTGAAAAATCATAAATATGATGTTGTAATTGACAATTAGATTGTCGTTACAGTGATCATTTTCCAAAACAAAAAAAAATGGAAAATTTCGAATTTTTAATCCGTTATCAAGAAATACGAATACAAACATTCAAAACCCAAAATAGCAAATCCAATGACTACAAAGAATAAACTGTAACGTTGACTATTGTTTCTTTTATATGGAGCTGTTACGCTCTTTTACTTTTGGTAAACAAATAACGGCAAATTGTTTTCTGTTACAAATTACAATTGAAAATTGTTAACTATTCCGAAATTTTAAGTATAGATACCCAATTTAAACCCTAAGCTTCATCGACTTCTAATGCTAACAAAACCAAAAAAATGTCTCTACTAAAAACCAACATCTTATTTCTCTTTGCGATTGCTCTTTCCTATAGCTTGATTGTTTCTTCTTTAGCAGAAGATTGGAAACAAGAATTCTTAAAGGCTCAAAACGAAGCCCGGCACAAGGTTGGGCTACACCCATTGATTTGGGACAATAACGTGGCTGCTTATGCCTCGAGCTATGCGAACCAGAGGATTAGTGATTGTGCCATGGTCCATTCGAATGGACCATTTGGAGAGAACATAGCGTGGAGTAGTGGAGATATGTCGGCTAAGAATGCTGCGCAAATGTGGATCGACGAGAAAAAGTATTACGATTACCATAGCAACACGTGTAACGATCCAAACGGTGGCACGTGTCTACATTACACACAAGTGGTTTGGAAAAACACTCGTCGATTAGGATGTGCTAAACGTGTGTGTAACAATGGTGGTACTTTTTTTACATGCAACTATGATCCTCCGGGTAATTACATTGGAGAAAAACCATACTAATAAGTTTGTAAATGATATAAAATATAGTTAAAAGCTTTTCAAGGAGATAAGATGTTGTTTCTGTCAATTCTTAGCTGTACAAGAAAGATATATAAACAATTTTGATAATGATGACATCCACCTTTCAAAAATTGGCTGGCTAATTCCTAACGCTACCTTAAAAAAGAAGAAACAAAAAGGGTTTTTCGATAAGGAAAAGAAAATAAGTGGAGGACAACTGATGAATTGGTAAAAGCGAGAAAATGATATACGTCAAACAACACCAAGCTGGCTTTGCTGTCTTAGCTCTTTCCTTAGCTTTTGAGAAAACAGCCTGCATGCGTCCAAACTTAGATCCACCGCCGCAGCTAACGCCACGTGCGCTGCTGCATCCTCTGTACATGTCACGTGCGTCACACCGACTTCTACCTCCGGTTTGCTCCGTTTCCCAACTCCTTCTACAGTAGCTGACATCACAAACCCTCTGTTTTGCGTCGCCGATGATGGATGCTGCGGGAGTAGGTTTCCGAAATCCGACCCGGATCCTGATCCTGGTCTCGATGCGGGTCTTGACCCAGCGCTGGATCCGGATCCGAGATCCCAGCTTCCCTGAGGACTCGTTGTCGGCGTCGACGTTGCCGTGGTGGTTCCGCCGGTGATGTCGATAACGAAACTTCCGCCTTTTTTTAAGCTGATCGACGATGATGCGGAAACGGCGGTGGCGATGCCGTCTTGGAAGAGTTCGAAACGGTATCCGAGTGTGTCGGAGTAACCGACTTCTCGCCATGCCTCCAGCCGTCCCCATGGCTTCCACGTGCAACCGTCGGGTCGGAGAATGAGCCACGCACCGGGACTTGATCGAGTCACGCGGTTCGAACCAGGAGATGGTACGAAAGGTGTGACCATCGAGGCCATCGCAACTGGTGAACCGGACAGATCATGGACCGTTATAGACCAACCTTTTCTCTCATTCGACTGCTGTTCTTTTTCCGATTTCATGGACGATATGCAACTTCTCGTTGAGATTAACTCGGACATCATTGAAGAACTGCATAATCGATATGAAAAAATCAATTTAGGATCACAAACAATCAATAACAAATCCTAAGTTTTTGAGAATCACGAATATATCTTGCTAGGTTAGCAAGTAAAGAATATATCTGAAAAAGCAATGTTTCTATTTTTTAATCGAAAGCTAAATCTAAGGGAAGACGAAGAAGGTTTTATAACTGACCTGTGAGTAAGATTCCGATCGACGGAGTTGGAATTCCTTGAACCGAACTTGCAAGTAAAGACGGCTTGTTTCGTGTTTCCTTGGACTTGAAAGACCTGAGGGCTGCACTCTGGCTCGCCGTCGAACTGAAACACGAATCTCGGGTCGCGTTCGACCCGTACACTAACGTGGAGCTCTGGATCAGATCCAGCCTTATTCCTCGATTTCCCTCCTTTCTTAGACCCCAAAGCAACCCAACCGTTGTGCGCCAAGCACGTCTTCGTCTCCGCCGCTTTAAAATCAAGCGATACCTCGAATCGTCCGAGCAACTTCTCGCTTGCCGTAGCAAGTCCACAAGACGCGCCGCTAAAGCCATCTCCGTCGCCGTGTCCGCGTGAGTAAGTCTCGACGGAGAGGACATTCCACTTAGGTTTTTTCGGTGACGCCTCGATCTGAGTCTTGCTAAGACTGAAGCAAGCGGCAACGGTGGAGATATTAGCGGAGCAACGTGTCTCGGATTCAGATTCGGCACGGAACATAACCGGGACGGAAACGATCTGGCGAGGAAAAGTCTTAAACCTGATTTTACAGTAGCAGTTAGGAGCCGATACCGTGGAAGAATGGATCCCAGAAACAGACGATCCGGACGAAGACGACGCCGGAAGCCTAACCGCCAAGTTTCCGACTATGATCCGTACGAAAGAGCACGGATCCATTGACTTTAAGATTGAATATCTCAACGCTTAGATCGATTTAAGATTGAGTAGAGATAAACACACAAAAACAACACACACAGTGGTTTAAGGTTTTAGAGAGGAAGGTTGAATGAGGATATGAAGTGAAGAAGAAGGTATAAAAATGGAAAGAATAGAAAGAGAAACAGCCTGGAAAATAGCTGGGGATTGTAAATAAAAACTACAGATTCTGTGGGGTCAAAACGACACAGTGAGCTTAACCTCCTCACCTATCATATTCCACGAGCTCTGTCATTACCAATTTTTATTTTAACGTTTTCCTTTTTATTTTACGACAAATTTATTTTCCTTATTTGTTTTTATTTGTTTTTATTTGTTTCCTATCTTGAAAATATTCGGAATTTTACTCAACAGAAAGAAAGGAAATATATTATGTGTTCTTTTTTAAGAAAGTGGACAAAAATTGTCAGGTTTTTGTAGAAATATTAGCTGTGTGATTGCTGTAATCTTCATATAATCAGTGCAAAAATTTACAATGGAAATAATCAAAAGATTATTAACAATAGTAATAATACAAAATGAATAATTGTAAAAAGTCGCTGGGGTCTACAGTGCACCCTCCCACACGCAATAATTGATGTCTCTCTGTTCAGCACTTGGAGATGAGCTGGCAATAAAAGTGGAACACGTAAGTATTTTTAGTTGGCATCATCATCTTCGATGACTAATAATAATATACAAAATATTAAAAAGATTTTTTATCTGTTCCCACACGTATGATACTACGATTTCAATTTGACAATTTTAAGCTTTGACAACTGTATTTACAAAAAACTTTAGCAGATTCTTACAAAAAAATAAGGTAATTTTAAATTGTTTGCTTTTATATCCTCAACTTCCCTTAAATTACCTCTTGTTTCTATTTCTTTCACCTAATAATTAACATTAATATCATATTCATTCATTTTTCCATTGTTTGAAAAATACTAAAATTTATATTCTATAATTATATTTTTATTCTAAAAATATATTTTTCTATATTTTAAGATCCATTTTGTTATATTTTTATTATTTATAAATAAATTTTTGATATTATGTGGATAAAGCCATTCGTAAACGGAAACTTAAAAACATAAGGAATGTATATATATGTGCATGAATATATTATGTATATATATATATATTAAAAACATATATTCATATACATGCATAGTGAAACATTTGTACATGAATTCTAAAGCTTTTCCTAATTGTAACTGAAAATGGCAAAGTGTGTTATTTGTAACTCACTCTTTAAAATTAAAATCGAGATTTATTATGTTGATAAATTATTAGATTTTGACAGATAAAAATGTCAAGTGATGAAGAAGACCAATCTGTATTACAGAGAGGATAAGTGAGGAAAGTCTGGAGACGCAGCTGTTGGCCACATAGCGCCAGATATTATTTTTATTCAGTATTCAAAAAATGTATTATAACATAGATTCATATTATATTCACATTTTATTATATTAATCGAGCTTTCTCTTTCTTAATACATCAAAGACACATGCGTAGATGTTAAATCATCAAAATTTTAAGAAATAAAATAAAGTAATTAATGGTTTCTGTGACCACTTGACCCTTTGATCAACTATTGATTATTAAGTTCTTTTAAATAATTCTAGAAAAAATATTTATAAATTATATAATATTATATAATAGTAAATGTAAATTAAATATTTATATAATTTTAAATTTTATTTAAAATTATTTATATGTAAATTAAAAAAAGAAAAATAATTATTTTTGTTATTTTAATAAAATATATTGATTTTCTAATTAAATTAATAATAATAACATATATTGTAATTATTCTAATAATTTAAAATTACTTATATATTTATTTTAAAATAATTGTAGTGATCATACAAAATAAAATTTTTGTTAATAACATATTTAAATAATTCTTTTTCGCACACTAAATATTATGTTTAGCATAGATAATATTTTGCAAATATTACAAAAAATTGTATGTAACTGAAGAGTGACATATTAATAATAAAAAATGTTAAAAAAGATAACAATTTTCATTACTTCATATTCCATAAGAAACAAATACACAATTTTTTGAAATGATATGCAAAGAATATAAAAAGCTTTTTTTGTTAATTATAGAAGTTGAAGAAAAAAAATAGTTCATTATAGATTTGCTAAAACATCTCAAATAAGAATAATTAAAAAAGAAAAAATGTGTTGAACAAATAGAATCTGCAAAACAAAAAATTAAGAATAACCATGTCCAAAACGAGGAGTATGATCATATTCAGACAACTGTTCTTGTTTAAAACGTTGGGTCTGGTTTTGATTGTATTCCGGCATGTAACTCATGTTGTATTCTGGATTGAATCCTTCAGTAATATTGTTATTACCATTATGATCGAACTGTGATGCATGATTAGGAACAACCATCATGTTCATGTTCATGCTCATCATTCTTCGATGATTAAACAGATCCAAATCTGTGTTGAGATACCTATTACCATCATCACCAGAGAATCCGAAAACATGATCATTACTAGAACTTTCAGGGTAGAAGTTATGACGAGGAACATGAGTTGCTTGAAGATATTTCGAAGCTTCATGTGCCACTGTCTTTTTCAAATTTTCCAAACCACATTTGAATTCAGAGAGTTGAGTTAAGTTGAATCCTTCTACAGGTTCTTCCCACCAATTCTCAGGTATTTTACTCTCTTTTCTCTTTTGCTTTAAGTCTTCGTTTCTCTTTTTTTCTAATTCCAATAGAGTTGACACCTGTAAATGTTTAATTTCGTAACCCACATAATAACTTTTCAATTTAATTACTCGAAGATAATTAATAACCATATATTATGATTTCTTTTTTTAAAAATAAACACAAGTAAGCTACTAATTCCATCCTATATCTATAGAGTTCGATTCTAATTTTTTCTTATGAAAATATTGGATTATTGCCAAATGATAAAAAAAAAAACACAGTATATATACAATATATTACACCATTTTAAAGATATATCATAAGCTTATATCATCCAGTTCATAAGAATATTGTGTTCCTAGTTCTTATAAACAAAGACAATTCAGAATCTATTTTTTTCATTCGTTATTAGTAAAGGAAACACTTATAATATATATATATATATATATAGTAACAGAAAATAATTTTAAATATAATTAGAATGAAAAAATGATATTTTTTATAATTTAATTACATATAATGTAAAATAAATCTTTTTAGTTCAATCACATGATTAACGAAAAAAAATAAAAATGTAAAATTTACCTGAGTGAGATGATTGTTGAGATCTTGAACAAGAACATTTCGATGGACTTCGTTAAGTTGTATGTTGTGGTGTTGTTGAGGATGAGGTGGATTGATATTTAAAAAACGATCAATAACAAGATCGACATTTGGATGACCAAAAGAAAAAACTTTTCGACCTGGTGAAAATACAATAAGAACGATCTCTGCACCACAAAGCGTGCAAAGTTCACTAGCTTTTTTGAAAAGACCACATCTTCTTTTTGAAAATGTAACTTGTAAATTATTTTCGTTTTTCATTTTCACCATCTCTATTTTTTGACGACCTTTGCTTTTTCTCATTGTTTTTTACAAAATATTGAAAATATGATATTATTTTGATGTTAACAGACTGAATACTGTCAATTGTATTTATAGTTAAATATCCAGTATCAACAGTTAACATTTTGAGATTTCTAAATAAATTTTAATTTTTTAATTTATTAAATTTTATTTTTGACTTTAATTTTTTACTACTTTTAGAACATTTTATAAACTTTATATTCTATCAATATTAGGTATGAAATTTATGATATTTTAATATAATATTTTTATTTTAATCTGTTACAATGTATCAGAATCTAGAGATACATGCATTGTATTGTATAAAAATGATGTATATCACATTTGTAGGATATGCTTTTACATGTTTATCTTTTTTACCAAAGAAAAAGTATATCCAAGAATGATCAAGATTATAAATATTCATATTCTACAAAAAATGTAGTTATACCAAAAAATTCTACTTATAGCAAAAAACTAGATAATTTTTTGATGTTTTGCGTGGTTATAACATATTATACACTTATATCATTACTAAATTTGATTATAATATTAATGTATTATGGTACATATTTATTATATAAGAAAAGTTTTATTTGTGTTTTATGTATTTAAAACTACTAATTTTTTTTTAATTTTTAATATATTTATATTTTTAACCTATATTTAAACTATATTTTGGTACGATTGTATATTAAAATTATGGATTTATACATAATACACATTTGAACCATTAGTTATATATATTTTGGCTACTTTTTCGTTAAGATTAACCTATACTTATGTTTTAACCTATACTTATGTTGTTGTAGCAAGTGATGTTTAAATGTCGGTTGATCTGCTATGTTGATGCAGTCTATAAAATCTCCATCTGAGCTATTTTAGATTTCAAAAAATTAACAAAAAAAATCAATAATGGTAATATAGATAAGTAGAGGACATGAAAAGAATGAAAAAAACCACAGTTGGTTACATGAATTGTCAATGCTGGAATCGTGATTCCTCCTAGTTGAGAAAGGAATATATAACCGATAACCATGAGCAACATCAATGAGAACAATATTTTTATGATACAACAATATCAAAACGAAAAAAAAATAATCAAATTTTAGTTTTTTTTTCCTCTTTTCAAAATGAAAAATACCTTATATATAGAAGTGGAAGATTAGTTAAAATGTGCGTCTCATTGTCCTAATTTTTTTTTGAAATATTGTTGGTAGAAGTAATAGAAATTAACTTATTATTCTTCTAATACATGGTGATTTTACGGTTATTATCTTTTGAAGTTAATTTTCCATTTGATTTGTGATATAATATTTTCAAGATTTTGAATGTTGAAAAGATAATAGAAATCGTAATTTTTCTTTTGTTTATATATATTTTTTATTTTTGCTTATATTTTTTTTTGTTTTTTGCTTATATTTTTCTTGTTTTTTACTTATATTTTTTTTGTTTTTACTTATATTTTTCTTGTTTTTTGCTTATATTTTTGTTTGAATCATTAGTTTTATATATTTTGGGTATTTTTTTGTAAAATTAAATTTTATTTTTAAATACTAATTTCTTAAATTATCAATTATATAATTGGAACATGAACAACTCAATCTACATTTAAAAGTAATAACAATGATTGAAAAAATACAAATTATTCATCGTAATTTATCAAACTAAATTAATTATTTAAAACAATTATAAATGCATAAAATCTAAACAAAACCATAAAAATGAAAACATACATGGTATTAAATATTTTTTAAACTCATTTCTAATTTAATATATATGATTTACTTTTTTTGGAAATAAATTTATATTTAAAATTACTATGTCATATTTGACTAAACGTCATGTTGTAATTTGTTTTAGCCATGTTTTTTAATGATACGTAAATACTTTTTCTAAACTCACTTATAGTTTAATATATATGGAAATAATTTTTATATTTAAAATTATCATATTATATTTAATTAATTTATTTTTTAAAAATAAATTTATATTTAAAATTGTCATGTCACAATTTGAATAAACGTAATGTCATCATTTTTTATTCATGCCATCTTTTCTAATGACATGTAATTATTTTTTTTATAAACTCATTTGTGTTTTAATATTAAAAGGATTGCAGTTATACAAAAAGTAACCTATATGGTATTTTTGTCCAATTTTAGTGTCTTTTGGATTTTTACATAATGTTAGAAAATATGATATTATTTTGATGCTAACAGATTGAATACTGTCAATTGTATTTATAATTGAATATCCAATAACAACAATTAATATTTTAATACTAAATAAATTTTAACTTTTTAATTTATTATATTTTATTTTTGAATTTAATTTTTTACTATTTTCAAAACATTTTATAAACTTTATATTCTATCAATATTAGGTATGAAATTTATGATATTTTAATGTAATATTTTTATTTTAGTCTGTTACGATGTATCCGAATCTAGAGATACATGCATTGTATTGTATAAAAATGATGTATATCACATTTTTAGAATATGCTTTTACATGTTTATCTTTTTTTACCAAAGAAAAATTATATCCAAGAATGATCAAGATTGTAAATATTCATATTCTAAAAAAAAATGTAGTTATACCAAAAAATTCTACTTATAGCAAAAAATTACAATTATACAAAAAGTAAACTATATGGTATTTTTGTCCAATTTCAATACCTTTTGGGTTTTTACATTCCTTACATAATAATATATAGCAAAATAGAATACTTTATATTATTAATTAAATTTCGAAAAATAAACACCTAAAAAAAATGCGGGGCTTTTTTTTAACTTTTCATTTTTGTTACCATCTTGTTTTTACTTAGTTTGTTATTTATTTAATAGAGTAATTTAGTTTTAAATTATAGACTAACAATATTTCTCTTTAGCTGATAAGGGTAGTTGGGGATTTGAGCGAGACTTGTCTATATCAGTTCGTGATGACATTCAAGGTTTTAACGAGACTTCTCAATTTCATGGCGTGATGACATTCAGATGAGATGGAGTTTTCGAAGTTGATCTGCCCTTTAGTACACTTAATTTTGTTGCTATGATGTTTTGTCGTTTTGCTTTCTTCTTTTCACATTGTTTTTTTTTTCTGTGTTTATTTGCGCTCTTCTAAACTTCAAATTCCCACTAATTTAAGAAAAAATGATTTACCAAAAAAAATTATTTTCTTTAGTTTGGTTAAACCAAAAGATGATTACGAGAAAAGACTTGCTGTGCTGACAATAAAGGAGAAATGACTTGACAATTAAGAAACAAACTGGAAACAGAAATAATGGAGAGATGTGAATTGTATTGGTGAGTTTTGAGAAGAAGACAATTGAGTAAAAGAAAAGTCATGACAACATCACACTGGACAAAAGCTATTTTTGGATCGACCTAATATAATAAGTATGGCAGATGAAACAACTTGGTCAGCATCAAATCCTTTAGTCAGTGAACCGAAGATAATTAATGAAATGTATTTCTACTGTTTTAAGGTCTAAGTGTACAAAAATATATTTGCAAAATGCTTATGGTATTCATAAGTTGTTGATGACTTGGGTATGTTTGTATGTAAGGCTACTTTTGTACCAATGGAGCCAAGTATTAAATTTCGTGCAGATTCCTCAGATTTTTCATTGCTGATGCAGAGCTTTATGGCTGTTTAGTAGGGCAAATTGACTTACTTTCAGGCATCTTACGAGAAGGAAAGCAAACGATATGATGATATAGCACACACCAAGTTCAACAACAAAGATGAAGACAAAAGAAAAGAGATGGAGAAGAGAGTAAGACACACGGTACGAGAGAGTATGGAGCCTTTTCAAGAAAAACAAACACAAGCATCAACGGATATAAGTTCGTTCTCACTTAGTACTCTTCACCTTCATCGTCTTCATCATCACCTCCCTCAGCACCAACCTCCTCATAGTCTTTCTCCAAAGCAGCAAGATCCTCACGGGCTTCAGAAAACTCTCCTTCCTCCATACCCTCACCAACGTACCAGTGCACAAAAGCACGCTTAGCATACATCAAGTCAAACTTGTGGTCAATGCGAGAGAACACCTCAGCGACACTGGTTGAGTTTGAAATCATGCACACAGCTCTCTGCACCTTGGCTAGATCGCCACCAGGTACAACAGTTGGTGGCTGGTAGTTTATACCACATTTGAACCCAGTTGGGCACCAGTCAACAAACTGGATTGTGCGCTTGGTTTTTATTGTGCCAACAGCAGCATTCACATCTTTAGGGACAACATCACCTCGGTACATCAAGCAGCAAGCCATGTACTTACCGTGCCGAGGGTCACATTTGGCCATCATTGAAGCAGGCTCAAATGCACTGTTTGTAATCTCAGCAACAGAGAGTTGCTCGTGGAAGGCTTTCTCAGCAGAGATGACAGGAGCATAGGAGGAAAGCATGAAGTGAATTCTTGGGTATGGAACTAAGTTTGTCTGGAACTCAGTGACATCCACGTTCAAAGCACCATCAAACCGCAGAGATGCAGTCAGGGAAGAGATCACCTGAAAATAAAAAAAATTAGGGCAAAAGAAAGCACACTAAAAGAGAAATCATTCCAAAGAACATATCGAGCATGACAAGGTAAGGTGGTCTGCCTATATACCTGAGAGACAAGACGATTGAGGTTGGTGTAAGTAGGCCTCTCAATGCTGAGGGAGCGTCTGCATATGTCATAGATAGCTTCGTTGTCGAGGAGAATGGAGACATCAGTGTGTTCCAAGAGTGAGTGGGTGGAGAGAACACTGTTGTAAGGCTCAACAACAGATGTTGAAACCTGTGGTGAAGGGTACACAGTGAAACCCAGTTTGGACTTTTTACCGTAGTCCACGGAAAGACGCTCAAGGAGCAGTGATCCAAGACCAGATCCAGTTCCTCCGCCAACAGCGTTAAAAACAAGGAAACCTTGGAGACCAGTGCAGTTGTCAGCGAGCTTCCTGATACGGTCTAGACAGAGATCGACAATCTCCTTCCCAACTGAGACAAAAATTAAGAAGTCATTTACAATCAAAAGCTCTAAATCAGCAAAAGGAATGTGATCAAAAAGTGGACATCAATGAACAAGAAGAGTATTTACTGGTGTAATGCCCACGGGCGAAGTTGTTAGCCGCATCCTCTTTACCGCTGATTAATTGCTCAGGGTGGAAAAGCTGACGGTAAGTACCAGTTCTGACTTCATCGATTACAGTGGGCTCGAGATCAACGAACACAGCACGAGGAACATGCTTCCCTGCACCGGTCTCACTGAAGAAGGTGTTGAAAGCATCATCACCTCCGCCAACAGTCTTGTCACTCGGCATTTGACCATCAGGCTGTAATATTCCAGATTATAAACCATTCCGTCAATACATTTGCACTTACATGTTCTACAATGACAGATCTAATCTACATCGAATGTTCTTATTCATCTACAACAGTTAAATACATCTAAATGAAACGAACTATCAAAACAAATTCTCATTCATGATATAATATCTGGGCAAGATCTGACATCAATAGAAGAAGATAAAAGCAAATATAACTAGGTGGTCGAAAGCTACAAATCTTAGGATCAGTGAGATTATTTGAAGAACGAAAAATCGCAGATCTGATGGAATTAGTAAACGATTTGGAACAAATCAAGAGAATATCATGCAGATCTAAACAGAAATGTGTAGAAGAAGAGAGAGAGATAACCTGGATGCCATGTTCAAGGCAGTAAAGCTCCCAACAAGCATTTCCGACCTGGATACCGGCCTGACCAATGTGGATCGAAATGCATTCCCTCATTTTCGCTAAATCGAAAAGGAAGATCTGGAGCAAAAGCTAACGAGAAAAATTTGGGGAGAAACAAAAACGGAGGCGTTGATCAAGACGCCCTCCTGAAAGAAATGGATTTAGATCTGAATGATTTCTAGGTTTCGAGGCTGGTGGTGTTTAATTGATATTTATGGACGAACGTCCTTAGGTAACAGGTCGTGGGTGAAACGTGTAAGGATACGATTGGGCCGTTCACAACCACGCGCTTATGAGTTGTGTTTTTCGATTTTTAAGTTTGCCTTCTATACCAATTTTGGTATCGCGCTTTAATACCGTTAATTTTTGAAAAGCATATCGCTAGAATTCAGGGAAGGACGAGATTTACTATTCGAACTTTTAAATGACAAAGCAAAATTAACCGAATTATCGAAACTGAACAAAGTTAAGTCAATTCCTAGTTCGGTTATAGACGGGCTGATTATCAAAACCAGATTAAACCAAACTAGAAATACACGTAGTTGTAACGACATTCGATCATAACCTCGAAAGTTGAAATACATCTGATGATCTAACTAATTATTTTGAAAGACGTGAACATTCCCGAAGATCATGACTTCTCTTTGATAAAACTTTGTCTGATTTCAGTGGTCGAAACAGAGTAATCCGGCCTACAATACACTCAACCGATACAAAAACTTAACCGAAATACCCTTTTAACACGTATTTGGGCCAAAACTCGTGGGTCGGCAGGCCCGGCTGAAGTCACAATATTTTTTTTTTTTGTTTTTTTAATTAACTAATAGGTGGAGCGCAGTTCCGTCGTGTTGGCTCCGTACTTGAATTCAACTCCTTCCTCGCCGGCGATTGGTAATTCTTCTGCAAGTCCTTCCCTTTAACGGAGATTTTACGTTTTCCTTTGGGCTTATGTTTGAATTCGGCGAGTCACTAAAAAGCATTTGAGAAGTGTTTGTAGGTTTTGGATATTTGATATTTCCTTGTTTCTGTTGATCTTGCTAGGGTTTGGTGATCGTTATCTAAATTTTGCGTATCCTCTGGGTATAATTTGTTCGAAAGTGTTTGTTTATATTCCATTTTCCATATAAAGTACTTAAATTTTCCATGTAATCTGCAAGAGTGAAACCTAGAGGTTAAAACTTCAAGCTCCTGGTAATAATGGCTCTTTTTTTTAATCATTTATTCTCATGTTATAACCGATTATGTTACACCATACATTCAGGATCATGTTCTGGATTGAATAATAGTTGTACCGATGCAACCCAAACACCAGTCTTTCCATTTCTAAGCTCGATTTTATGATCAGACAATAGTCTTGCACAAATTGTGACTTGTTTCAAATCACTTTGAATATATGTAGTTATCTGTTATGGATAAGTAATACATGAATTTGCTGAACAGAGGATGGTGACAGGTTTTACCATCTTAGGATCAGTTTCCTCTTAGATATGATTGCAGAGACCAGTCTCAGTGTTGGTTGCTTATTGCAAAATACTTGTACACTACTTCTTCTTTCCTATTTTTGGGTTATGGTACATGTATAGTTTTCTTTTCCATTTTTCAACAGAGCCTACAGAGAGGAAATACAGCCAGTTTCCATTATTTGTTGGTGGATCTTCCACTGGTGATACTGAGGCTAATTCTGCTGGAAGATGGCCAATAACCCTCAGTATCCTGGCATTCAGGTAGGCGGTAGGTTTAGCCTGCTGAGCGTGTGCCTCTTTTTTCCTACATCTGTTCTATTTTGGCCCTCTAAATTCCACTATTCTGTTACTCTGTGTACCTTGAGGCTGCTGGTTGTGGGCTAATTTCTTAATTCCTCAGACCATTGAAGTTTTTTTTTATTTCAAGATGTTCTTTTTGGCATTTCTTGTCTTCATGGCGCTTTTAACCGATTGATATTTTGTCAAGTTGATGAGCTTCAGAGCTTGTTTAAAATGAGAAGAAAGAAATAATTTTTTCCTATAATTTTACTTTATAGCCCTTCGATAAGAAATTAATGTGCAACTTCTATAACATTAGGCATTAAAGTGTGCACTAGATTTTCCATGGCTTCCCATCTTTTCTGTTTTGTACTCTTTTCCCCAGTTTTTCATCTGCCCTCCCACGGCCAGAGCTTTATCTCATTTGAAATTTGTTATTTGATAGTTTAGTCCCTTCAAACTAGATGTGAGTGGGTTTAGATATGTTTGTTAAATGTTTACTAGACGCTAGTGGATTTAGATATGTTTGTTTTCTTGATATTAACTTTTTGAATTGTACATCTAATTAGCAATTTATTCTTGAAAGCCATTCCAGCATCCTAATGCTACCTCCATAGATTTACCCCGAGGCTTTGCTCCGTCCATGAATTTTCAGGTAACTTTTTTATGTCTTCTATGTATGTGAATACTAATTATTAGCTCAACCCTTAACTTATATGTTTTACTTATTTTTATCCACCAGTTTCGTCCTCCGCAGCCTGAGCAAGTTGCTTGCTTGTCTTCGCAGAATTTTCAATGTGCTAGCAAAGGTGGCACAGTGATGAACATTGGATTTCCACCTCAATCTTATGCACCTCAGTTATTACAATCAATGCACCATACGCTTGAAAGACCTAGCCAATCAAATCAGGTGCAGCATATGCCACTAGGACCCCAAACTCTAATTTCGCAGCCAAATGTGTCAATTGCTTCTGGTACCTCCTTGACTCAGCCTTACCTACAAACTCAAGATATTAGTATGACTGGTTTTGGTGGCCCCAGGGATCTCTTTTCTTACTCGGTAAGGAAGGAAGAGTCTTTTGTTAAATATATATGCAGAAACTAGACCTGGAGTTTCTAACTTTGTGAACAAACAGAGTGCCACATCTTACGAAGGTTTGAGGGCCCCAAGTCAAGTTATTGGACCAAGCAGTCATGGTCAGTCACAACAAAGAGGATCTATCAGCCAGAATACTGAACCATCTTCTATCATGAATCCGACATTTGGACAACCAAAAGTTGTTACCGTGACTTTTAAATCTCTTTTTTAACTACCTTCTGGATTGTTTGGGAAACTCTAATCTATATTTACTTTCGCTTCTTGAAGGCAGCTTTTCTTCAACCTATACCTTCTCAAGAGGCTCTAACAGATTGGGTTGAGCATACCTCGGTGGATGGAAGGAGGTAAGATTTATAAGTCCTGTGATTTATATTTCTTATTCATTTTTTATTGTTTTGTGTGCGTTCTCATATATGGTGTTAAGCTAAAATATTGACATTATTGATTCTTTGAATTGGTAAAAACTTAATAAATTGTGTGTCCTATTGTGATGATATTTTATCTGTTCACTTGATGAACCTATGTATTGCTTTCTTTTACACAAATTCTATTTAGTGCTTGTTATTCATATATATAATACTGTACATGCTTATTTGTTTTCCATTTCCACTTGCATGAAAATATATTATCAATCTTAAGTATTAGTGGGAAGCAACCATAATCATGGTATCTTGGACATTTATGGGTTTGATGTGCTGAAAAATCGCAGGATTTATTGGCTGGGCATCCAGTTTTCCTTCTCTTTTTTTGCTGCAGTGAAAGTGTTCAATGTTCGTAGTTTTATGACGTTGAGTTTTTCCTTGTTATTAGATATTTTTTTAACAAGAGAACAAAGCAGTCGACTT
Source organism: Pugionium cornutum (assembly GCA_018901935.1). Lineage (NCBI taxonomy): Eukaryota > Viridiplantae > Streptophyta > Magnoliopsida > Brassicales > Brassicaceae > Pugionium > Pugionium cornutum. Next base: position 5,506,583 of record CM032160.1, on the reverse strand, counting down.
GGGAGAAGCCTGTTGAGTTGATGACTCTTGTTGAGGTGAGTTATTTTGGATCTCATTTGATTATTTAATTGCGGTCCTTTTCACCTCAAGTTCTGTAAGCTTTCCTAGTGAACATACCGAGTACTTAAAAGTAGGGCATTGGATTAAAGAAATGAAGTTTCAAGAATGATCTCCTCATTGGATTTTTAGCTCCCTTGTGCCAATGTGCCATACTGCCATGTCATTCCATATATTGCGTACTTAGTTGTTGTTCGAGCCTGGTTTGAGGTGGACATGTTTCTTCGTTACTAGGAATGTAAGTACGAGCTTGTATCTAGAATTTCTGGTGGTGCAAGCTTGTGTGATATATAGGTGTTAGGGGTACACAAAAGTGACAACGTTGCAGTGCGGTGGAGTTCTTACATTTGCTCACTTTCTGCTGATTAAAGTGATTAGTGATATGGTCCATGCCTCACCTAGAAATTCCTTTAAATTTAGGCATACTGGATGGTACCTTTCAGCGAGTTTTTCCAGATATTTTCAGCAATAACAATTGTGATTATTCATCATGGCTAATACCAATTTTTATGTTAATGATCTGGTGAACGGGACCATTACTCTTTATCCCTTTACTTCTTTTGATATTTGAAGCGAAGATAACCAAGAAATGTATGGTTATATAGTTAATGTAAGAATGTGTATACCCTATTACAGATAGCAGATGCAAAAACTGACTGGAAAGAACATTCGAGTCCTGATGGAAGAAAGTGAGTGTGCAACTAAAGGTCTTCTTTCATCAGCATACAACTGATGAAAAAATCTGTATCTTTGGAAATGTTCTCCTTATTTCATATGGTTGCAGGTATTACTACAATAAGGTTACGAAGCAATCAACATGGACAATGCCTGAGGAGATGAAGGTTTCTCTAAAACAAATTACTGTCCCCTCTTCTGAGTTTCTGCGTTCTAGTTTCCTTGTTTCCCAATGTGTGAATTTTAAATCTTCTTGCTAGATTGCACGTGAACAAGCAGAAAAGGCATCTCTTCAAGGGCTTCATGCAGAAGGCATTATTGATGCTTCTAAGGCGCCATCTCATTCTGATACAGCAATGACTGATGCTCCAACTGGTGCTCCGACTGGTGCTCCGACTGGTGCTCCAAGCGAAACTTCACCTACACTTTCAACCTCTGATGGCAATGAGAAACCAGCTTTTACTTCTGATTGGAAGCATGCAGCTTCAGTTCCTGGAAAATCTCTGGTCGAAAATGTTGATCGAGTTCATATGATTGCAGATAAAACACCAAAATTGTGTGATACTGCAGAAACTGATGATTCTTCCGCCACTGTGAAGATAACTTCTGCTGCTACATTGTACTAATAGTTGTAGCAATTACATCTCTCTATCTCTCTAACTCTATTTTAGTTTTAACTGTAAGAATCATGTGCTAAATAAGTCTACTAATTATCTTTCAGGGTTGACAAGGATAAAATATCAGCTGAGAACAGTGGAGATATAGATGACATGTCAGCTAAAAACACAAATGTATTTAAAGCTAAGCGATAAACATTTCTTGTTAGTATGTGTGTATCCGTTTATCATAATTGTTCACTGCTCTCCAGCAAGGTACTGGGGCTAGTCCAAGAGATAGCCAAAAACATGTGAAAACTGAAAGAGTTGACAGTCGATTGGAAGAAAAACAAATTCAGCAAGAGAATTTTTCTAATAACAACAAATCGGTATGATTGGTTTTCTGTCGATGAACATATTTCTGGTCTTATCTGTTTTCATGAATTAATTTTACTTTAATATTTAGGAAGCTGTCGATGTCTTCAAATCACTTCTGAAATCGGCCAATGTGGGATCTGACTGGACATGGGAACAGGTAGTACAGCTTTCACTATTAGCTGTTCGTTGAGCATGTTTCTGAAGTTTCAGATGATTTCTGCCACAGGCCATGAGAGAAATCATTAATGACAGAAGATATGGGGCTCTGAGGACTCTTGGAGAGCGGAAGCAAGCTTTCAATGAGGTTACGTCTATTTATTGCATCCTAAAAAATAGCTAGATAGTTTATCAGAGGAGAGTTAAATAATTTTTGGATGTTTAGGTATATCACAGTCACATTCTTCTCCAGGTTTGACAGTGATGTTTTAGAGGTATATCTGGTCATAAATGTTGATTGCGTTTTTGGATTTTTGTTGTTATGTTTCAGTTCTTAGTTCAAATAAAAAGAGCAGCAGAGGAGGAAAGGCTAGCCAGGCAGAAAAAACGATATGAAGATTTTAGAAGAATGTTAGTGGTAATTGCAGATCTGCTGCTGCATGATATTTCCGCCTTTCCTTTTTAAGCAATTTTGAGACTACTCCACAGTCCATACTGCTTATCGTTTTTTTGACATTGATTTGTCTTACCAGGAATGCGTGGAGCTTACTGCTTCTACTCGGTGGAGGTTTGTCGTCCAGAATAATTCTGATTCTTCTTTTTCCTCTACAAGAATTCCCGTGGTGCAATTTAGTTTGATATAATGTTCCTTTTAAATCCAGCAAGGCTGTGACTATGTTGGAAGATGATGAGCGTTTCAAGGTTGTTGAACGTGAAAAAGACCGCCGTAATATTTTTGAAGATCATGTCAGTGACCTGAAGGAAAAGGTATTGTATGGTGTTTATATTAATGACTCTTGTGTTGTCTGAAAAGTAACTGCTTTTTTGTTTCTCCCATCTCTTTTCTCTAAATATGCATGTATTTTTACACCAGTTTTTCACTGCAATTTTTTTCATGGAATGGGCATTTTAAACTTCTTAACTCTAGTCTCAAACTAATCATTCAATTGAAGCTTCAAATCTGTACGTTTTGAACTATATACAAATGTGTAGCTTCTCTTGAAATTTGTACTTCAATTACTATGTGTGTCTTTAGCTTTGCTACGACCGAATGTCAAATTGTTTCAATTTGTTTAAAGCTTGGACATGGACTTTGATCTGGGTTCCGTTGATCTAAATGTGGTTAATTCTCTCAGGAGAGGATGAAAGCTCTTGAGGATCGCAAGCGGAACATAATAGAATACAGGAGATTTTTGGAATCTTGCAATTTTATCAAGGTGTTTGTCCCTCTTTATTACTTATTTTCTTCACTATCTTCTGGTAGTTTATTCTGACTCGTTATTTTCTCTCTTCAGCCTAATAGTCAATGGCGCAAAGTTCAGGACCGCTTAGAAGTGGATGAAAGATGTTCACGTCTTGAGAAAATTGATCAGCTAGAAATATTTCAGGTTATTCCATTGATCTGGAACTATTTTCCAGTTCGACACTGGACTAATTTAAAATGTTGTATAGGAGTTTCTGCGGGATCTGGAGAGAGAAGAAGAGGAGAGAAAGAAGATACAAAAGGTACTTAGGTACTATGCCTCTTTAGTATATGACATCTATTTGTTTGTTTTATTGGACACTACCTCATTCTATCTGTCATTCATTACAACAGGAGGAACTAAAAAAAGCAGAGCGAAAGCATCGTGATGAGTTCCGTGGGCTGATAGATGAACATATTGCAACAGGAGAGCTTACTGCCAAAACTAGTTGGCGTGATTATTTATTGAAGGTTTAAAATTCGAATATTGTGTCACCCAGAATATTGATTCCATTTCAAGTATTGAACTAATGGTTTAACGAATGGTTTCTGCATCTCAGGTCAGCGATTTACCAGTATATTCAGCAATTGCATCAAACTCCTCTGGAGCTACTCCAAAAGACTTATTTGAAGACGCTGTTGAGGATTTAAAAAGAAAGGTACTAGATTCTTCTAGTCTTGTTAATTTCCCAAGATATCATGAAAGCAAACTACATGATGAGCAAAACCGCTATGCAGTCTTTTTCCGTTTTAAAACACAATAACTTTTTTTTTTTTGTTCAATAAACACAGCAATTTGTATCATTAGGTAGTTCTAGTATCAAAACTGCTAGCTACTGTTTTGATTACTTTTTCTTTTTTTGCTTTTTTTCCCCTTAAATTCTGAATTAACCTTATGTTACATGTTTTTGTCTTCACAGTACCATGAGCTCAAATCTCAGATAAAGGACGTATTGAAACTGAGAAAGGTATGCGTTTTCGTTCTGTAAGCATTTATGGATTTTATAGGTGTTTTGATCTTGATTTCTTTTCAGATAACATTGTCTGCTGGATCGACATTTGATGATTTCAAGGTCTCAATTTCCGAGGCTATTGGTTCCTCCCCACTTATTTCTGACGTTAAACTAAAGGTCTTTAGATCTTTTCCTTCAGTTTTATTTTTTCGTGGTAGTTCCAGATGCAGATGTTTGTGAAGATATAATAATGTTTTTTTCTTCTCAATACATAGAATAGTACAACTGAACTCATTGCACGGCCAATATATTCTTTTATTTAATCTTGAATGTCTCACTGGATATGACTGCAAACTGTGCGTTTTTCTGATGTTTCTCAGATAGTTTTTGATGATTTGCTGGAAAGGGCAAAGGAGAAGGAAGAGAAGGAAGCCAGAAAACAGACACGGCATACTAAAAAATTGGTGGATATGCTTCGCTCCTTCAAGGTGCTGAATCTGTTTGGTCTGTGATGGGTGAACTTTTGGGTGGTGGTCTTGCTGCCTCCCTGATTATTTGTTTTGGTGTAGGATATAACTGCCTCTTCATCCTGGGAGGAATCAAAGCATCTTGTTGAAGGTAGCGACAAATGCTGGTACGTATTTCATTTATGCTAGCAATCCATGGCTGGTCCTGTTTCTCTTCTATATTTTAGGTCTTCTAAGCTCCAATTTCTCTTCTTATATGCTGCTCTTAAATCTTACCGCCAAATTGTCTTGCTGTGCGGATAGAAATACCAGTGTTTTTGAGAGTAGTTTCTTTTGTTAAAAGTCCTTTTATGATTCATATGCCTCTTTTACTCTGCTTAAGGGCATGTGCTTTCTGGGGGTAGGCTTCACGCTGTTTTAGTTTGCCAAATATTGGCCTTTTGCTCAATGTTAGGATTGATATTCTTTGGGGGTTTTGAACTGCCTGCACTCTCGCTTACAGTAAGCTTCTTTTCCGCCAATGTATGTCATTTTTCTCTAGACTTTTGACCAGAGGACTTTGCGGCTTGTTTACTTTATGAATTCCACAACCGGTCATAGGATATTTGGGCCCTTTAATGTATGGTTATAATATCTGATGATTACTGTTGAGTGGATATTTAAAATCTTATCATTTGTTATTTGTTGCCTCTGTATATGTAGTGCTATAGGAGATGAGAGCTTTCGGAAGCAGACATTCAAGGATTACGTGTCACACCTCAAAGAGCAAGCAAAAAGGATCAAACAAAACAAGAAGGTAATGGTGAATTGGTTTCTATGAAAAAGTTTGCTCGAGTTAGGCATTTTATCAGTTTTGGTGTAACTTTCGTTAGACCTCGTTTAGTATTCATTCACCGGTGTGAGAGTCTCTCTTTCGTAGCTGCTATAACTGCATACTTCAGCTTTTGGTTATAATTGATTCAACATTACGTACTGATGGCATGTCGAAAAGCTCACAGAATGTTGTATTACAATAGGTACCTGAAAATGTGAGAGAGAAACATGACAATGGGAAGGATAAATATGCAAGAGAGAAGGGCAGAGTGCGGGAAAGAGACGGTGAATATCATCAGAAAGATGCAGCTGATAATTACAATCACGATATGACTGAGCCCCGTGGAAAAGAACGTAGAAGATCAGGAAGAGATAGCCATAATAGACATCGAGAAAGACATACTAGTTTGGACGAAAATGGCACAATAGACCATTACAAAGAATCCAATAAAGCGGATGGTGGCCATAAAAAATCAAGACAACAGGTACACTTTGTCACCATATTTGATTAAGTACAACAAATAGAACAGTGTAGTTTTCCCATAAGTGTATATGGTATTATTCGATGTCTTGTGCACCATAAACTGTATCATATGAAATCGGTAATTGACTACTGTAGTTCAGAAGTGCGTCTACTGAAAATCATTTATAGAGTTAGGTCCAAAACCATTTGAATTTATAGTTAATTCCAAGCTTTTTAAACTCGGAGTGTTGTGCAATTGCAGCGAGGTTTGTTGCCCGAAGCAGAGGATGAAGGCAGGGGAAAGCGACGCAGAAAAGTGGAAGAGAATGAGCAAACAAAGGGTGCAGAAAAGGAAGAAGAGCTTGAAGATGGAGAATGTGCTTAGGTATTGAACATCTTTACACCAAGTTAAATATCTCACCCCACCCTCCTCCCATGTTTGAAGAATGTTTAGCCTTCGAATTTGCTTGGATTGAGTTTCTTTTTTCTTTTCGGAAACCATTCTCATCATAAACTATTTTGTTACAACCACTATCATGTCGAGATCCAACTTTAACTTAATGAGAAATGGCTGGGTTGATAAATTTCCAAATAAAGTTATATGTTATGTATTATTTAATAAAGTTTTAGATTAAACAGAACAGTTTATTTACGAATTTTATACATGAGTCAAAAATTAGACTAAATCCAAAAAAGTTTATAATCCGAAATACTCGATATTTTTGTACTTGTATGATAATTTTAAGAGTTGGACCGGAGGAATCTCTTGTCCAAATTAACCAAGACTATTTATGTATGCACAAACAATTTGTTTCAATATTTAAACAGCCCTCACAACAAGAAGACAAGATAGCATTTTCCTATATAAAGCAAACTAAGAGCAAAACGGCCACCGTAATTCAATCCTTAAAAAATACGGACATGCCACAGGTCAGACAATTAGTCACTCTGAATCATCAATCACTTTCGCTCGCAAATCCAAGATCAAGTGAAAAAAGGTTGATCAATAAAAGTTGGGTATAGTGAATGAAGGAGAAGCAGATACATATCTAGGTTCCAAAATGCTTTAGTGGTTCAAAAGTGCAAATGTTTGAGTACGAAAAGCATATAGTGAACTCTAGATTTCGAGATGGTAATCTAGATGGTTCTGTAAGAATTATTTTGGGGTCACACATGTATAATCGATGTGTTAGGGTCATTATTTAAAGTAGTCAAAATTATGTGGTCACTTATTGTAAAGATAAAAGACTATGAGGCATAAGTGTTATGGAAAATTTGTGTGTAGATACATTATGTAATTTCTAATTTGATGAAGGGCCGAACTAGAAATTATTTTCTATATAAATAGAAAGGTTATGATCCCCATGGCAACCCTAATAAGAAATCCAGCCACCTTTGTATCCCACCAACAAAGATCTTCAGCTATTCTGGGTTTGTCGTGGAAGAACCGTTCCCAACTTCAGTATCATAAGCCATAGATCCAAAAGGTACGCTTCCGCTATTGTGTTTCTTATTATTCAGGAATTAGCATGAGTTTTATGGTTATAGAAATCATAAAATAATCTACAATTGGTATCAGAGCCATCATGTCTAGTTTCTGTATAATAGTCATATTATTTTTGGTTAAAATTCAGATTTAATAATATGTTTAGAATTTTTTATATTGTTGAATCTGATTTTTTTGTTAAAGTTTAGAGATTAAATCTGTATTATGTGATCTGTGGTTAAAGTGTTGAAAGATCTGAAATTATGCTTATCATTTTAGATCTGTTTATAGTGAAAATCATGTTTAGATCTGGAATAAATAAATAATAATAATAATAAAAAAAAATTCTGGAAATTTGGATGGAATCATAAAACATATTTTTCCTGAATTTTTTTTTGTGAAGTAATTTTCCGGATTAAATTCGATTTTATTTTTAGTAGTCGATTTCATGCTCGTAAAAATTTACTAGAAATTTTGAGATTTTTTCAAAATTTTTTTGAGCAATCTAAAAATGTCAAATATATATATATATATATATATATATATATATATATATATATATATAAAATTTTGGAGGCTATTCATCTTCCTTTTTTGTCGGTTTCGTTATTAAGTATAAACGTAACCGTTAAGGTTGAAGAAGAATGAATAGGAAGAAGAAAAAAAACAATTTATTATTTCATTTAATAATATTTTAGGCTTATTAGCCTTAAAAAAGAGATTTTTTTTAATCAATAAAATAAATTTTATTGTGCAAGTTTAATTCTTGAAGTGGATTAATTGATACAAGATGTTGCCAAAGTGACCTCTTTGTGGATATTTTTTCATGAATAGTTTTGAATGATATGTATATATCTTTTCATGCGAATATTAAATCGACTCAAATGTAGATTTGTATTTGGCCGAACTACATACATACCTGTGATGATAAGCATGTGACAATTATTAGGAATTAACATGTGAATGATAAATCGGTCCAAAGAAAGGTTTATCATTTGATCATGTATTATTGTCAATGTTTGATCTTTATTATTGTCCAAAGACTTATTATTAATGTTGCACTTGCTATCTTGAGATGGGTTGTACAATTTTTATAATTTATTTGTTGATTATATTTGGTTAAATTGTGAGTTACTAATTAAGAATTGTTCTCTTCTCAGCAAATTTTACTATATTATCTGCTAACTTAGGTTCAATTCCAAAACTTACTCGTTCCAACTATAAGGAATGGAAAAGTAAGGTTAAGATTGTCCTTGGGTGTATGAATCTTGACCTTGCATTGAGGATGGAACAACCTACTTCTCCTACAGATGCCAGCACTGCTGAGTATAAGATGGTTTATGAGAAGTGGGAACGTTCTAACCACATTGGTTTAATGATCATTATGGACACCATTCCAGAAACCTTTAGAGGTGATGATGAGATCCAAGATCTCAAACAGTTCCTTGTTGAAATGGACTTGCGTTTTGCAAAAAGTGATAAGGCAGAAATAAGTACGCTTTTGTATCGTTTTAGTACCATGAGGTATCACGGGAAAGGAAACATAAGGGAGTACATTTTGGAAATGTCTAACATTGTTTCAAAATTTAAAACACTCAAGACTGAGCTTTCAGAAGAAGTGCTCATATTTTTTGTCTTGAACTCCTTTCCTCCTAGTTTTAGTACCATGAGGTATCACGGGAAAAGAAACATAAGGGAGTACATTTTGGAAATGTCTAACATTGTTTCAAAACTTAAAACACTCAAGACTGAGCTTTCAGAAGAAGTGCTCATATTTTTTGTCTTGAACTCCTTTCCTCCTAGTTTCAATCAATTGAAATCCAGTTATAACACACAAAAGGAGAAATGGTCTCTTAATGAGCTTATTTCATATTGTGTGCAAGAGGAGGATAGGATGAAACAAGAAAAGTCTGAAAGTGCTCATATGGTTAACACCTCTAAGGGACAGGGCAAAAGAAGAAAAATTGAGGATGTTAAGAATGATGTTGCGAAAGGTCCAACACAAAAGAAGCAGACTAAGGTTGAAGATACCTGCTTCTTTTGTAAGAAAGCTGGACATATGAAGAAGGACTGCCAAAAGTACCACGCTTGGCGTGCAAAGAAAGGTATGTTCCTTGCTATGGTCTGTTCTGAAATGAACATAGTTTAAGTACCCAAAAACACTTGGTGGTTAGATTCAGGTGCAACTACTAACATCAGTGTTTCATTGCAGGATTGCCTGAGCTACCAAAAACCAAATGATGCTGAAAGACGCATTTATGTGGCTAATGGAATTCCGGTTTATGTGGAGGCAATTGCACATTTTAGATTGTTTTTTAGTACTGGTTGTTTTTTGGATTTGAAAGACACTTTTGTTGTACCGTCATTTAGACGGAATTTGGTTTCTGTTCCTTATTTAGACAAATCTGGTTATTCTTGTCTAACTGAGCATGGAAAAGTTACTTTGTCTTTAAATTCAGTTTAATTGGCACTAGTACACTCATGGATAATCACAATCTTTATATGCTTGACATTATAGCTTCTCGTGATGAAAGTTTAAATGTTGAATCAAGAGGTACAAAACGTAAATTAGAAAATGCAAGTTCAGGAACTCTGTGGCACAAACGCTTAGGTCACATTTCTAGGAATAGAATTGAGCGACTTGTGTCTGATGGTATATTGGATTCTGTTGATTTCACAAATTGTGAAGTCTGTGTGGATTGCATTAAAGGAGAACAGACTAAACATAAGAGATTAGGTGCATATAGAGCTACAGAAGTTCTTGAGTTGATACATACAGACATTTGTGGACCCTTCCCTACGGCATCATGGAATGGTCAACAATACTTTATATCATTTATAGACGATTACTCTCGATATGCATACTTGTTTCTTATTCATGAAAAGTCGGAGTCTTTAGATGTGTTCAAGAAATTTAAAGCTGAAGTTGAGAATCAACTCGACCGAAGGATAAAGTCTGTCAGATCTGATCGTGGTGGTGAGTATTACGGTCGGTATGACGGTTTAGGTGAACAACGTCCAGGGCCATTTGCTAGATACCTAGAGGAGTGTGGAATCGTCCCACAATACACTATGCCTGGGTCTCCTAGCATGAATGGTGTGTCAGAAAGACGTAACCGCACTCTTAAAGATATGGTGAGGAGTATGATCTGTCACTCCACCTTACCTGAATCACTCTGGGGAGAGGCATTAAAGACTACAACATACATTCTTAATCGGGTACCAACTAAGGCAACTGCAAAAACACCTTATGAGCTTTGGACAGGAAGAAAACCTAGTCTAAAGCATTTTCACATATGGGGATGTCCAGCTGAAGCTAGGCCTTACAAGCCGTTTGAGAAAAAGCCGGACTCTAGAACTGTGAGCAGTTACTTTATTGGTTATTCTGAGCGATCTCGGGGCTATAAGTTTTATGATCCCACACAAAAGAATATTTTTGAGACGGGAATAGCTACGTTCTTTGAGGATGTTGAATTTGGGGGGAAAAATGAAGTTAGAGACATCATCTTTGAGGAAGAATCGGATTCAGTTTCTAAACCGATTCATATAGTTGCTTTTGATAAAGCAAATTTAGATCCTCAAATTGATACTGAAGTTCTTCCTACAAATCAAGATGACGATGTTATCGAACATGAAAGTCAAATTCAAAATCCTCAAGGACCTGTGCAACAAGAACAAGTGCCTTTGCGGCGATCCACTAGAGAAAGGAAAAGTGCTATTCCAGATGATTACATAGTATTTCTTATGGAACAAGAGGAAAATCATACCCAGTTGGAAGATGATCCTATCAACTTCCGTGAGGCCATGGGTAGTTCCAATTCAGATAAGTGGGTCAAAGCTAGTAAAGAAGAGTATCAGTCAATGCTAGACAATAAGGTTTGGAACATTGTCCAATTGCCAGATGGAAAGAAAGCCATTGGTTGCAAATGGATATTTAAGACCAAAATGGATTCAAGTGGTAATGTGGAAAGGTATAAAGCTCGTCTAGTAGCTAAAGGCTATACTCAGAAAGAAGGGATTGACTATAAAAAAACCTTTTCTCCAGTTTCATCAAAGGATTCTTTTAGAACAATCATGGCCCTTGTTGCACACTATGACTTAGAGCTTCATCAGATGGATGTCAAGACAGCGTTTCTCAATGGTGACATTGATGAGAAAATTTATATGGAGCAACCAGAAAATTTTGTAATAGGTGATTCAAAGAAAATGGTATGGAAATTAAATAAATCCATCTATGGGCTAAAACAAGCTTCTCGTCAATGGTACCACAAATTTCATAAGATAATCATCTCATTTGGTTTTGAGGTGAATTTAGTCGAAGATTGTGTGTATCAGAAGTTCAGTGGGAGTAAGTGTATTTTCCTGGTTTTGTATGTCGATGACATACTACTAGCCACTAACGATATGGGCATGCTACATGAGACCAAGATATTTCTGAAGGGTAAATTTGAAATGAAAGATCTTGGTGAAGCATCTTTTGTATTAGGAATTCAGATTCACCGAGATCGAACTCGGATAATTCTTGGATTATCTCAAAAGAGTTATATCAATAAAGTACTCAAGAGATTTGGCATGCAGGATTGCAAACCAGGTGATACCCCAGTCGCTAGAGGAGACAAATTTTGTCTTAATCAATGCCCTAAAGGAAATTTAGAAATTCAGGAGATGCAAAAGATTCCTTATGTGTCGGCTGTAGGGAGTCTAATGTATGCTCAAGTTTGTACGCGTCCAGATTTAGCCTTCATTGTTGGAGTTTTGGGCAGATACTTAAGTAATCCAGGTTTGGACCATTGGAAAGCAGCCAAAAGGGTCATGAGGTATCTGAATAGAACAAAAGACTATATGCTCACATATCAGAGATCAGATAACTTGGAGATCATTGGGTATTCTGATTATGATTTTGCTGGATGTCAAGATAGTAAAAAGTCTACATCAGGTTTTGTTTTTCTGTTGGCTGGTGGAGCTATTTCTTGGCGTAGTGCAAAACAAACACTCATAGCTTCCTCCACAATGGCGGCAGAATTTGTAGCAGTTTTTGAGGCATCCAATCATGGACTTTGGTTGAGGAATTTTGTCACTGGGCTACGAATTCTTGAAGGAATTGAAAGACCACTAAAGATATATTGTGACAATAAATCAGTTGTTTTGTACTCCAACAAAAATAGCAGCACAACAAAGTCCAAATTTATTGACATTAAGTTCCTCGTCGTTCAAGAGAGGGTACAAAATGGAGAGATTTCCATAGAACACTTAGGGACAAACTCTATGATAGCAGATCCTCTTACAAAGGGCATTCCACCTAAGGTCTTTCTTGAGCATACTGCTCGAATGGGTGTTTCAATATTTGAGGATCATTTGGTTTAGTGGGAGTTTTTCATTTGGTTTTGGGTTTTATGTTTTAGTTGTGTTTATGCACATTTATTTTCTGATCAGAAATAAAGTTTTGTTTTTTAGTTTACTCTTTGTACAATAAAATTAAAGGATCTCAATAATGTAGGACCAGTTGAAAATCGACATGTATTGATCATTTTTCATGTGATTTTCATGCCACACTTTTCATAATTGATCTATGTCGTTTATCTATATTAATTTCAGTGATTATGGAAGGTTTAGTTATTTACTATTATAACGAAAACCGCTATGATCCTATGTTACTATAGTCAATGGACGAGGTTGTTTATGCCTTGCTATATAATGACAATTTTGAGCTCATAAAGTCTATCACATTTTCAGAATACATATGTGATCCAGTGGGAGATTGTAAGAATTATTTTGGGGTCACACATGTATAATCGATGTGTTAGGGTCATTATTTAAAGTAGTCAAAATTATGTGGTCACTCATTGTAAAGATAAAAGACTATGAGGCATAAGTGTTATGGAAAATTTGTGTGTGGATACATTATGTAATTTCTAATTTGATGAAAGGCCGAATTATAAATTATTTTCTATATAAATAGAAGGGTTATGGTCCCCATGGCAACCCTAATAAGAAATCCAGCCACCTTTGTATCTCATCAACAAAGATCTTCAGCTATTTTGGGTTTGTCGTGGAAGAACCGTTCTCAACTTCAGTATCATAAGCCATGGATCCAAAAAGTACGCTTCCGCTATTGTGTTTCTTATTATTCAGGAATTAGCATGAGTTTTATGGTTATAGAAATCATAAAATAATCTACAGGTTCTTCTCAAGGGAGAAAAAGGATTCTACTAAAAAAGTGGCATTAAAAATGCTCATTTTTGCAGTGTCTTGTTTCCTGCTGCCAAATAAAACATGTGCAAACCTCATGAGTGCAATGACTGAATTCTGGTGGAGTTCTTTAGAACATGGCAAAAAGATTCACTAGATTAGTTGAGAAAAGGTGTGCTTAACCTAGAGGTCACAAGCTCGTATAGCAGAAATGTCGAGGTTGACCTTTGGAAAACACCACCCAAAAATTGGCTCAAATTCAACATCGGGTGTTGTTGGTCGAAGGCAGCTAGATTGGGAGGAGTTTTGTAGGTTCTACGAAATGGTCAAGGAAATGTTTTGTTACATAACGGAAGAGCTTTAGTAACATTCACAATAGGGCATAAGCCAAGCAAACAAGTGCAACTTGGTCCATAGAATGTATGCTTAGATAAGATGGGAAATTTGTTTGTTTTGCTATGGAAGCTTATGAGTTGGTTGGTGCAAGCAACAATATCTTAGGTACTTTTGAAATGGGTAACTCATTTGTAAAGGCTAAAAATGTTTAATCGTTCTCATTAATACGTTCTCATTAATACGTTCTCATTGATACGTTCTCATTAATACGTTCACATTGATACGTTCTCATTGATACATTCTCATTGATACGTTCTCATTAATACGTTCTCATTGATACGTTCTCATTAATACGTTCACATTAATACAAAACCAGTTAACAAAAAAAAATGGATTTACTTCCGTAAGATAGACAGACTTGCTAGGGTAAGTCTATTTCCACATCAACTTTGAGGCTCTTCTACGGGCTACAATAACTCTATATATTCTCGTATATCCAACCTAAACATTAGTTTTTCGATTAATTTTAAAACCGCCGTTAAACACAAACAGATTCCATTAGATTACAATATAAACCAAGATTTTATTAACCAAAACCAGTGTTTATATGGGTTTTACTACTAACCAAGATGTAAATTAAACCAAGATCCGATCCATAATTTCAACCCAAAACCCGAGTAAAACCCTAAATGAAAAAACCCAAATTGATTTGGGATTTTTTTTTGTGAAACTAGGGTTCTTCGTCTGAAATCGCAAATCGTTTAAACTAGGGTTCTTTGTCTGAAATCGATTTGGCCGAAATCGAAACTAGGGTTCTTTTCCAAATCGCAAATAGCAAATCGCATATGTATTTTAATTTTGAAACCGAAATCGTAAATCAAATCGAATATGTTAGGGTTCTTTGGATTTGGATTTGGATTTCTGTCATTTCATATACTGTTGTATTTCGATTTTGGCTGCATTTCGATTTGGATGGCATTTCGATGTATTTGCTGTTTCATAGGGATTCCTTGTTTGTTTCATATTGCTGCATTTCCATTTGGCTGGTTTTTCATATTGCTGCATATCAATTTGGCTGCCTTTTCATATTGGCTATTTCATATGGATGCCTTTTCATATTAGCTATTTCATATGGCTACATATCGATTTGGCTGTATTTTCATATTTGCTATTTCATATTTGTTGTATTACTCTGAGAGATGTTGATAAAATGGAGATTGTGCAAGATTTATGTTGAAATTAGGGTGTTTGGAGTATTGACAATGGAAGGTTTATATTCACCTGAATTAAATCTCAAAATACATCATTTGAATTCAACCTCAAAATAACTCAAAATACACAGGAATATCACCCAAATTCAGTCTCAAAATAAGTAAAAATACATAGCAAAATATCAGTCTTTTAGTCTGTCTAGTCTACTCATGAATTAGCTAGTTGGGATGTTTGAGAAGGAGTATCCACAGCTGAAATTTGTAGAGCTTCTTAAACTTGAGAGAGTTCCTAAATTACAAACAACAATTGTCAATTAGTGAATTAGAAACTACAATTATCAATTAGTCAACTAGAAACAACTACCTTTCTTGCTCTCTTTGATGCACCTTGTGAACATGATGCACCCCGAGTCCTCTTTCCACAACTGAGAGCATTGTGTCCAGTTTCTTTGCATTTTGAGCAATGCATGATACGGCCAGCTCTGCTAAGAACATGCTTCTTCTTTGTCGTCTTAGAAGGAGATTCATGTTTCCCTTAAACATTTGTAAATTACAACAGTGAAAATAGTCAATTAGAAACAACAGTGATATAAACATGTAAAGTACAAACAACGAACTTACCTTTAATCCTTTTGTATGCTTGCTTCTTCTGTTTTTGCTGCGTTTTTTGTTTTTGCTTTTTGTTCAATTTTCTTTTCCTTCTTCCGGCTTGGTAGATTTGGTACTGGCGGAGCAGTAAGAACTGTACTAGTATACCTCATCCAGAAACGAGGTCCTCTGACAGGCACGATTGCTGTGGTGTATGTCTCTCTCCAACGGGATGTCAAGAAGAAGTCTGAAATATAATCCTCAACATCTAAACCTAAATCTCGAATAGCACCGAATGCATGGACACACGGTATCCCGGTTATCTCCCATTTACAACATGAACATGTCTTTCTTCTCAAATTAACCGTGTAAGTGTTTCCAAACAGCATCACCTCTTGCAAACCGTGTGCCCCGGGAAATGTTGTGCACTTCGAAACATCATCTTTTTCAAGTTCCAAAATATCAGAAACATAAGGTGTATACTTACCTTGATGTTTGTTTGATTTCATGTTCCTTTTGGCTATACGCACCATTGCTTGTCTTCTAATAGTTTCCAACATTGGGACCAAAGATTTATCCCTCGCTTTCACTATGGCTGCGTTAAACGACTCCGTGAAGTTGTTATCCACATCTTCACAACAGTTTCCTATTGCAAAAAATGCTCGGCACCAAGTCTTGGGATCTTCCTGCAAAATGTCATTATATAAGTTCTCATTATAGCTCCTTACTTTATCAAGATTTTCTTCAAACTCCGTTTGACTGTAACTCCAAGACAAGGTCCAAATCAATGGTTTTAGCAACTGTTTCTTAGCATGTCAGGATTTAAAGTTCTCATAGATGTGTTTGACACACCATCTATGTTCAATGTTGGGAACCTCTTGCCTAATTGCAGTAATAAGCCCCTGAAATCAACAGAAACAAAACCTTTTAAACAACCAAAAAATGAACAGCCAAACCAATCTAATATGAGATTATTTACATCTCTTTTAAATCCGTTTTCTCTTAACTCTTTCACAAACAATGATTTTTTCAATTTTAAATCTGTTTTCTCTTAACTCTTTCACTAACAATGATTTCTTCAATTTAACAGCCAAGCCAAAACCGTGGCTGTTCATATAAGAAACCTCCAACATACCTTTTGACGGTCCGAGACGATAATAAAACCACTACCATCTTGTAAACCAAAATCACTCTTCAACATCTTAATAAACCATACCCAGTTATTTCCATTCTCCGATTGAACCACAACCCAAGCCAAAGGATAGATTTGGTTATTGGGGTCTCGACCAATTGCTGTGAGCAATACTCCCTTTTGACTTGTTTTTAGAAAACAACCATCTATTCCTATCAGCCTACGACAAGTCCTGAGCCAAGTACTACGCAATATATCGAAGCACACATAAAACCGATCAAACACATCATCTCCCTGTTCATTAACCATTGTTTCTATTTCACACGTAGAACCTGGATTAGTCCGTCATATCTCATGGCAATATCCTCTTAGATATGCAAATTGTTTATCGTACTCGGCCTAAATCCATTTCAAAACGAGAAGTCTTGCTTTTTGGCATTGATTTATTGTAGCAGATAGTTTCCATTGCTCTTTGATAGCTTCTTGAATCTCTAGAGGCATGAAGTTTTCATTTCTCCTGATCTTATCCATGAAGAGTCTTGCAATGGCTGGACTTTTTAATATTTTGCATTTTGAATTTGGTATACACCCATGATCCTCATGAAACGACTTCACCAGCCACTTGTTTGCTGGTTCATCATACGAACAGTAAATTTTCCACTTGCAAGAACCCCCATACCACACTTGAATCCAAGCCGATTTTGCTCCCATATGTCTTGCTCAATATTCGATCCCGTACTCAATGCATAGTTCAAAACAGCTTGTTTGAATTCATCCCCACTAAAGAATGATTGGCCCAGATATAATCTATTTCTACCTAACCCTGTCATACCTCTATCATGCTCCCTCTCCTCAGTCTCCTCATCAGAAGACTCTCGTAATTCGTTGTGGTTTATGGGAGGCTCATCTACAAATGCACCTTCATCTCCATCGATTTCCTCACCGTCTTTCTCTTCCTGGCCGGTCATCTCTTCCTCTCTTTCTTCACGACCTCCCTCTTCCTCTCGGCCTCCTTCTTCTTCGCGGCCTCCTTCTTCCTTGCGACCTCCTTCTTCCTCGCGACCTCCATCTTCCTCTTCCTCGCGATAGCATTCTTCCTCGCGGCAGCCTTCTTCCTCGTGGCACCCTTCTTCCTCGTGGCAGCCTTCTTCCTCATGGCAGCCTTCTTCCTCGTGGCAGCTTTCTTCCTCGCGGCAGCCTTCTTCCTCGCGGCAGCCTTCTTCCTCGCGACAGCTCTCTTCCTCGCGGCAGCCTTCTTCCTCGCGGCCTCGAACTTCGACATCGCTCATTTCCTCAGAATCGAATAATGCTTTCGGTTGATTTCCTCTTATGTTTGGAGAATACGGCAATCTCGCCGCCTGAGCCTTCGTTCGCACCATCTCTACCACAAATCCGCCGTGAGAGCAAACCCTAGATTTTCCCCAATTTGATTTAGGGATTTGAGGAGTGTGAGGGTGGTGACATTTTTCCCAGTTGGTTTGCTTGGTTTATATTGGTTTGGCTGGTTAAATTGAATATTTCAAATTTTGTATTTCGGTTTGGTATTGATTTAAACGGAAATCGTTTGGTTTTAACAACGTTTTTGAAAATAACAGTATTTCAAAAGTCTATGTAGGATAGAGAAGCATATATACAATATTTGTAGTTCATAGAAGAGTCTCTAAATTCATGTGGAAATAGACTTACCCTAACAAGTCTGTGTAAGCTACGGAAGTAAACCCAAAAAAAATAGAGAAGTTTAGTCATTTGACCATAAAAAGTTAAGACTAACATAATTCGACGACCATGAAATCCACAGGGATATGGTTTTTAAATAATTTACCAAAAAAAAGTTAACGAATTCAAAATATGAAGATATACCTTTAAATTAAAAAAAAAGTGTCATTCTACTTTAAAAACATAAAATGAAATGTTATTGTATGGTAAAAATTAAGAAGATTTTGGATAGGTTTGAGATTTAGACTATTTTCTTTAATTTTAAATATAAATAATTATTTTTAAAGTAAAATAGAACGATATATCATTTCATTATATGTTTTTACATAGAATAATACATTTTCATTTAAAATAGCATATCATATCTCAATTGTTTTAAATAAAATCATCTAATATATCAAACATACACTTTATCAACAATTATACAGGTTTTAACCCAACTTCGATTGTGATGCAATAAAACAAAGCTAGTTAACTAAAACTTTATATCATAATACTTAAATTTATATAATAGTTTACTTATTTATAACTGATTTAAAATCTGGATTTTTATGGTTTTCTAACCAACATCCCAAGATTTTTTTTTTTGAGACATAAACCTTTTCAATATCTCTCTCTCTCTCTCATTTTTATTAGATATAGGTTTAATATAGTCAACAAATGTAATGAATCTTAGTCAATTTTAACTAATGAATTCTTAGTCAATTTTAACTAATGAATTCTTAGTCAATTTTAACTAATGAATTCTAATCTTAAGACGTTTCTACAAAAATATTCGCTGCCTATTTTAAAGATCTTTTTTCAGTTTCTTTGATTTGATATTAATTTCAAAACTGATATTCTTCTGGAATGAATTTATTACCTTGCTACTATAAATACGTAGATACTATAATACTATTTGCTCATTCAAAACCTTTATAATATAGCTTTCTACATACATTTGCAATACATCACATTTTCAATCTAACCACAACAACCCACAAAGAGAAGCCAAATACAAAAATATGAAGAGTATCTTTGAAGTTGTGTTGCTTCCATTCCTTTTTCTTACGTTATCTTTAGCCACCCGTGACAGATTTTTCTTCCCTTCCGATTTGGATGTGGCTAAACAAGATGCGAGTAGTATGAGCCAAAACACATTGGTCTCAAACACGGCTACATCTCCGCCTACTCCATTGTTTTCCAAAATTGATATTGAAGCAAAAAGAAAGGTTCCAACCGGTCCAAGCAATCAAACATCTCCACCTACTCCGTCACTTTCCATAACAGATATTGAA
Source organism: Pugionium cornutum (assembly GCA_018901935.1). Classification (NCBI taxonomy): domain Eukaryota; kingdom Viridiplantae; phylum Streptophyta; class Magnoliopsida; order Brassicales; family Brassicaceae; genus Pugionium; species Pugionium cornutum. Next base: position 5,486,847 of record CM032160.1, on the reverse strand, counting down.
ATAAAAAGAAAAGTTCCATCCGGTCCAAGCAATCAAACATCTCCTCCTACTCCATCACTTTCCATACCAGATATTGAGGCAAAAAGAAAAGTTCCATCCGGCCCAAGCAATCAAACATCTCCTCCTACTCCATCACTTTCCATAGCCGATATTGAAGTAAAAAGAACGGTTCCAACAGGTCCAAATAATGAAACATCTCCTCCTACTCCATCACTTTCCATAGCAGATATTGAATCAAAAAGAAAAGTTCCATCCGGTCCAAGCAATCAAACATCTCCTCCTACTCCATCACTTTCCATACCAGATATTGAGGCAAAAAGAAAAGTTCCATCCGGTCCAAGCAATCAAACATCTCCTCCTACTCCATCACTTTCCATAGCAGATATTGAAGCAAAAAGAAAAGTTCCATCCGGTCCAAGCAATCAAACATCTCCTCCTACTCCATCACTTTCCATAGAAGATATTGAAGTAAAAAGAAAAGTTCCATCCGGTCCAAGCAATCAAACATCTCCTCCTACTCCATCATTTTCCATAGCAGATATTGAAGTAAAAAGAACGGTTCCAACAGGTCCAAATAATGAAACATCTCCTCCTACTCCATCACTTTCCATAGCAGATATTGAAACAAAAAGAAAAGTTCCATCCGGTCCAAGCAATCAAACATCTCCTCCTACTCCATCATTTTCCATAGCAGATATTGAAGTAAAAAGAACGGTTCCAACAGGTCCAAATAATGAAACATCTCCTCCTACTCCATCACTTTCCATAGCAGATATTGAAGCAAAAAGAAAAGTTCCATCCGGTCCAAGCAATCAAACATCTCCTCCTACTCCATCACTTTCCATACCAGATATTGAGGCAAAAAGAACAGTTCCAACAGGTCCAAGTAATGAAACATCTCCACCTACTCCAACACTTTCCATAGCAAATATTGAAACAAAAAGAAAAGTTCCATCCGGTCCAAGCAATCAAACATCTCCACCGACTCCAACACTGTCTATTCCGGGGTATTGGAACAAAGGGGCCTAATGTTTAGTGGTATATGAAAAACTCCAACTTCTCAACCGTTTTAAATTAAAATTTACTTAGTGGTATTCAAATCTGCTGAAAATAATTGTGATTTTAGAAATCATGTTTTCTATAATAATTACATTCTCTTATATGGTGCATGTATATGATTAGTTTAAAAACAAAATAATTGAAGTTGAAGTTGAAGGTGAGAAGAGGTTTCCTATAATCTTTGATCAAATGTAGTTAGGTTGGCTTAGTCCCAGCCACCAATTTCCAGTTTCATGGTTTAATTTGATAAAATGTCGTGTTATAATACAACTCGTGAACTGGTAACATAGATTAAATCATGAATATTGTTATGAGAACTCTGGGATTTATAAAACTTAAATCATGCATCTACTTTCAAACAAATATATGATTCAAATTAAAAACCTATACTAACCTAGAGTGAAGCATTTGTCAGTGTAAAAAATCAAATTTGAACAACATAAATTAATTTGTTTTGTGAATGCGACGGAGGAAAACAAAACGACTGTGTGTCCATTAAATGTAAATGTGATTGTTGACAAAAATTTAAAACGTAATGTTTTTTACAGTAAAGATCAAACACAAATGTACAAAATATATCTGAGGAGCTTCGGCTACAAAATCTCCAAGCGAATCTTCTTTGTTAGATAGTTAGAGTTCTATACAAAATATAGAAGACAGTTAGAGAGCTTAATGGAGACCATATGGTAGCTTTGTGCAGAGGAAGAAAAAAAGAAGAAGAATAAACTTTATATTAAAATACTATTACGAAAATTGACTAATTTAGAACTAAATAATGTTTTAATGACTAAATTAGTATTCCAAATCTAAACTCCCATAAATAATATTTTTCCAAATAAAGAAGATTAAAATAACCTTATTTATCTTTAAACCTAATTTTTTGCAAAATGCGGGATTGAACATTTGTCCACTATATAGAAAAAGAAGTGTGTAACCAATACATTATAGTAACTAATTGACATATTACCATTTTGTTTAGTATATATATCTGTCTTTAGTTTAAATAGCAAAATTTTTATAAGAGTTCAAAAAGGGGGGGTCGAACCTTGGACCAATTGATAAGAAAAGAAAAGTGTAACCAATACACTACTGTAATTAATCAACATATAACTATTTTGTTTCTTATATATATATATATATATTTGTTTTTATTTTAAATAGGAAAATTTAGGAACATGACGCTATTGTAGGAAAAACTTAAAAATTCAATCTTATATCTATTTGTGTTGGATTCAAATTTCATTACATTTTCCAATCTTATATCTAATTGTGCTGGACATTTTCATGTTTTCGTTTATGATTTATATTTATGATTGTTTAATATTGATAAACACTCTTTTTGATATTTTTTTGGATAAAAACTTCTTGCTGTTGTTAATTAATCATATGCAATTTCACGTTTTAGAAAGACATTCCTAAAACATATGAGATAATTCCTAAATTTGCATAAGGTATTCCTAAATTATGCATAAAATATGAATACTAACATAAATTCAGTAATGAGTTCTTAATATTAAGGAAATCTTATCTAAATAAATAATTAAATTAAAAAAAATTGGAAAATGTAATGAAGGGGATTGAACCATGCACTATTAATTCTAACAAAAAGGTGTGTAACCAATACGCTACAGTAATCAATCAACATAAACCTCCTTGTTTAATATATATCCTGCTATTTAGTTAAAATATAAAAAATTATATCAGATTAAGGGGATCGAACCTTGGACATATGTGTAAAACAAGGAGTGTGTTACCAATATGCTGTGATAGCTAATCGACATATAATCATTTTATTCTAAATAAATTAGGTTTTCACCTTTGTTTTAATTGAAGAATAGTAAAGTCTTTTCTAATTGGTAAAAATGCTATATTTGTGAATTTTGATATTGAGTGCTATATTTGTCACTAAAACCTAATTTAGTGCTAATATAGGATATTTATTTGGTGGATTTTAAATCGAGCAATTGACTGATTTAACACTAAATTAAGTTTTAATGACTAAATTAGCATCAATATCCTAAACTCAAAGATATAGCATTTTTTATTATTGAAAAAGACTAAATTATCCTCATCTAAATTTAACCTAATAATATATGTTCATCTTCCTCATTCTCACACGCGATCTTGTTTTTCAACCGGAATCCTTTCCGTTATCCCACCTCCGTCGCTCTGAAATAAGTATTCGTCGTCGTCTCTCACTCCAGTCAACTTTTTCTTTGCATATTTGTTAGAGTGAAACCATCTCTACGTTGTCATATTCGTCGGAATCTCTTTTTGCACAGTTAGTTATCTTTGTCGCCTCCGTCGGAATCTGAAGCAAAGGTATGGCTTTAAAATCTCTTTCTTTTTGTTTGTCTTTCTCTCGGTTAAGTAAAGAATCTCCCTCTTGTTTTCCTTTGTTATTGATAGTCGTCTATGTGAAATTTGTGAAATTTTCTATTTGTTTCTCTTTCTGGTTTTACCATTCTGTGATTATTTTTGTTTGTTCTTCTCAATTTTAATTTTGTTCACTCTTCACAGATGGCTATTTGTTGATGAGAGTGTATTTGCCTCTTTTTAGATTCCCGCTTAACTAACATAGTTTTAGTGTTTGCGTTTTAGTTTTGTTTATGAAGTTTCAGAAGTTTCATCGTAGTTATTTTTTTTTATTTCCTTAAACTTCAGTATCATGAACGTCTTTCTAGAACATGATTTTATATTTGGATTCTCCCAATATGACATTTATTATGTGAATTTTTTTAATGCTTGAGTTAATGTGCCATATATCAAAACTTGGGAAAAGAATGAAGTTAATCTTACCACCATCTTCGCTAGATTCAGTATCATAATTGTTTGTAGTTTTTGAGATTCTCTGGAAAAAATAAAATAAAACAAAGAGAAAAATAAGAATATGAAAGTGGACAAGAGAGGACACTATTTGAAAACTACTTCTAAAGAACTATGTTTTTGTTTTTAATATAAATTCTTGAATCTGAGTGTGACAATATATGTTTCTGATGTTGATGTGAAAAATCAGTTCGTTTATATATAAAATAATCCTTATGACATGAACAATAGTTTGCGTTTAAGAGTTTTGAATGTAGATGCAAAAAATAATGCATGATGTTGTCACACAACTAATTAGAGTTTTGAATTTATCAGAGTCAGTCATGTTTCATAGAAATATTGAATGAATTGATTGTAAATTATAAGATTTTTTTAATTGTTTTCTGGAGCTCGAGGAGAATAGAAAGTTTTTATTCCTTCCTTCAAGAAGTTATGCAGGGGCATCCCATATTACTGAACTCTATGAGATCTAATCTCCCGTTGTTGGAATATCAATGAACCTGATTATTGCGATTGCTCAGGATGCCTCATTCGAAAAAGAAAATAATCCCAACAGACTAGAGTATGGAAGGAGTAGTTTGAATGATCTTGGGCCATGGAGTCCCAAGAAGGCAAGAACTTGTTTATGTTTCTCTTTCATGTTTTTGTTTGAAAGTCAATAATGTTTCATATTTGATATAGGAATATCAATTATTTCTGTTTCATCTTTTTATAGGTGAGTTGTTTAAGGTTTGAATGTTGCTATTCTGGATTTACATATCTTTTGTACAAAGACCACAATATCTACCAGAAATTCAGTATCACCACTTACCCTCCAAATGGGATTGTAAGTTTTAGTCCGGAGTTTCATCTGCTAATAAACTTAGTGTTAAAGCTTGAGTTTATAAATTTAATTCATTTGACGTAAATTTAGTTATAAGCTTGAGTTTATTTGACGTATCCTCACTCTAGATGATTAACTCTACTTCTGATATTTGAGTTTTTTAAGGTATTGTGATCTAGCTTCCTAAATTTAAGATAGTCTTATGTTTCAGTTGATGTGGTATAAATTGTGTTTCTTTATCTTGCAATTGTTACTCATAAGCTCTTTCTTTCTTGCATTACCTGTTACACTATTAGACCATCACTTCAATTGGAACTAAAGGTGATATACTTTTGGTAGATGTAGCTTTTCAGTTGAAGCAAAATAACATCACAATTGGAACTAAGAATGACATTTGGACATGACAAAGTATGTAATAGAATACACGATCATATTCTATAGATTAGAAGTGTAAATAACATAAATCTAAAAGAAATCAAACATATATGTTCTTGATTTCTGTTATCATCTTAAAAGTTAAAAATTTAGAAATCCTCTGCAATTTTGATTTAGGAAAGCATTCCTAAACTATTAAAGATAATACCTTAATTTGCATAAAGTCCTCCTCAAATTTAATAATTCATCTACAATTTTACGTTTTAAGAAGGCATTCTTCATTTAAAAGTCTCTAATTGATGTATGAAATTTAATAAACCCTTTGATGTATGAAATTTTTACAAAAAGAAAAATACAAATGGATAAATGAAACCTAATACAAATGAAATAGAATTAATATTGAAAGAGCAATAATTATACTTTAGTTTTCAGTTGTTCCATGTAATAAGAATCGTTTCCTATAACTTAAATTTTTTCTCAATTTAGGAATACTTTTTAACAAATTTGGAATATGTACAACAGATTTAGAAATGGTTTCATAAATCGGCGAAAGACAAAAGATTTACAAGTAAATCATGCAAAAAGTGAGAGAAAATATATAAATGCAATGTTACATGTTGTTTTTCTAGTGAAAAAGATGAAGTAACACATAAATCACCATTTAAAGTTATCAATACTTCTGTGTATTGAGTGTTTTTCACTTGATAAATTTCTAAATTTCATAGTATTCGATTGAATGTTATATCTAACATTTTCAACATCAATCAAAACACTGTTTACAATGACATCAAACAAATTTTTAAAACTATTAATTCAACTATAAATCAATATAATCTTTCTAAAAGTTTAACTATTTAAACAAAACTTCTTGAAATTTGAATCACCATCTAGATTTTGCAATATTTTTGTACATTGAGTGTTATCCACATCACAATTTGTTTCATTGTTTACGGAATCAAGAGAAAGATGTTGCATTTGTCACTCACCTAAAACAAAATAAAATTAAATTACTATCAAAAGATTGGTAATTAAACTATAACACAATACAAGTTCTTGTACTCTAATATTTAGGAAAGTATTCTAATTATTTAGAAAAAAATTCTAACAATTTAGGAATCTATTCATGAATCGTTTCACTATCAAAATAAACATATTAAGCACAATATGAACGCATTATCAAAATGAGTTGTATTTTTATGCACCGTTACATAGAGATGAATCAGTTCAACATCTCTTTTTATCTTATTGATGAAAGTTCGCAGTTGACGATCATTCCGCAAATTCACTGGTGGAGCATCATTTACCATCTCTTTTGTGCACATTGGAAGTGCATAATTGAGTGTAACTTTCCTATATTTTACTGAAGGATTGATTGCAAAATCTTCAGTAAACATCTCTATTAAACTATCATATTTGATATGTTCATTTAATTCAAAAATTGAAGCTCCTTTGTTCATTTACACCAAAAATTTCTATTTGATCATTTCATTTAATTTCGACCTGTACAAACACAATAAATCTCCACCATATTATTCTGAAAAATGCAAAAAAAACATTAATGAAAAAAATTCACATACAACTGCTGGAAAACTACAACTTACTAAATTCACATACAAATGTTGGAAAATTACAGCTCGTTAAACTACATCTATTTTAGTTACGCACGTTTGTATACGTCACGATGATGACATTCTGGTTGTTGCTAGTTGTTCCTCCAAAACTTGGTAGCAGAAAAATATCCTCTGAAAACTATCAAAATCAAGTTTTATATATTGTTCAAATAAAGATGTCAGTTGTTCCAATCCTCTAACTCTCATTCTTTTTGTTCCATTCTGGTAAAGATGATGATGATAGAGGGTCTTTTTGGCCATTGAACAAATCAACAAAAAAGCCACTACTTACGAAACAATATTAGTAACCACAATTCATATATTGTGTGTCTAATACTTTTTGGTATGATAACTCACACGACTGTGACACCATGACAAGTGCCCTGTTTCAGTTTTTTTTTATAGAAAAACATGGTGGTGATCATTTTTCACTAGACAAAATGAAGTCAATATATGCATCTTTGCAAGAAAACTATATCATTATTGCCAATCCAACTCATCTAAAAAGACTATACAAGAAGAAATTGTCAAAGAAAAGGTCAATTAATTTCTATTATCTTATATAAAATGTCATCTCATGTGTTGTTTTTTTTCTATTATCTCTTTGGCTTGTGATTTTGTAAACGAGGGTAGCCAAACATTCAAAGAGAAATAGTGGCAAAAAGTTATTAGTCAATACTGAGAAGCTATAAAGTTTAGTGACAACAATGCTTTGGCAAAAAGTTATTAGTCTATACTGAGAAGCTATAAAGTTTAGTGACAACAATGTTTTGACACGATGAATGTACCAAAGCTGTCAATATGGACAAGAACAAAAATGGAAAAACTCTCAGATTTGATTTAGTTTTACTTTGGTGTTGCTTCTTGTGTCAGCCATAGCAGATGATGTAGTTGTTTTTACAGATGATAGCTTTGAGAAAGAGGTCGAAATTGAAGAGATCTAACCGGAGATGACGTTAACGTTGCCGAAATTGAAGAGATATTGTTGGAATCGATGAAATGAGCGAGACGAAATTAAAAAGATCTCGTCGGAGATGACGTTGCGAGAGATCACACCGGAGAAGAAGATGGAGATCGCATTTCTGCAGATCTTCCGCCAGAGTCAAATCGCAGCCTCCTTTTGTGCGATGTCCGTCAACATAAATCTTATAAAACAAGGATATATTAGTCTTTTGTATATGCTTATAATGCTATATGTTAGCCTTTTTAAACTCAGTGCTATATTTGTGTATAAAACTTGATTTGATGCTATTAGAGGGTATTTCTCTTTTAAATCATATAGAATCATGATTTAAACCCTAAACCCTAAATCTTAATCTCTAAACTATTAACTCTAAACCCTAAACCCTAAACCCTAAACCCTAAACACTAAACCCTAAACACTAAACCTTAAACACTAAACCCTAAACCCTAAACCCTAAACACTAGACACTTATAAACACTAAACACTAAACACTAAACACTAAACACTAAACACTAAACACTAAACACTAAACACTAAACACTAAACACTAAACACTAAACACTAAACACTAAACACTAAACACTAAACACTAAACACTAAACACTAAACACTAAACACTAAACACTAAACATTAAACATTAAACACTAAACACTAAACATTAAACACTAAACCATAAACCATAAACCCTAAACTTTAAATCCTAAACCCTAAACTTTAAACTTTATAACCCTATACATTAGTCTTGCTCTAATGGAGCTTGACTGAACAACTACGTAGAGAAAACTTTTTATTATGCTCAACCATTTTAGCATAAGGTTCACCATTCAATGTTCACATGTTCATTGTATACCTTGCGATTTGGTTTATAGATTTAACCGGTAGCCTAACTATCATGTCTTCAAAGTTTATACACTTTGGCTTTTGAAATTTTTTCCAATAAAGTAAATTGGCTACTGGATTGTAAAGTTTGTCAATTAGAAAACAAATAGGTACCCTCAAAAATAAACTAACAATTTATTCTACCAATAATGAGTTTATATTTAGATTGTAACGTAATGATAGCACTAGTATAAAATAATAGAGTGCATATTCTAGTCACCTAATATTTTAGATAAATATTGCATTTTAAAATATTTTCAACCATAATTAATTTATTTATTTCAAAAATACCACAATATTTTTTTTAAAAATTATAAAAAATAATTAAAACATTGCTTTTTGGTTTTCTAATTCGAACTTAGAGTTTGAATTTGCTCCATTTGAAAAGATTTTTATTCAATTTCTATATAAATGTGTGGGTTTTTTGGAAGAAAATTAGTAATATTTTTTTTTAATGAAAATATAGGTTTTGAGAATTAATACCCTAAAAATATAGTAATATATTTTTCATTTCAAAAGTAGCACAAATCATTGTATGCAAAGATTTTTAACCTAAATAATTTATAAAAATTGATATTCTAAAAAAATTCTCAAATTCATTGTTATTTGCAATTTCTATCATCGATTGTAATTAAATGCAAGTCAAACCACAAAATGTAGGTAAACTTATAATATAATTCGTTTGTCAAGTTGACGTTATATTGCTCACGAGAGACGAAACGGTGGTTTCCACTTTGACATGATTTCGAACTTCGTGCCATTATAGAAGCTCGAATCAAAGATATGTAATAAGACATATTACTTGAGGAAAAGTGATTTTATTCAAGATAACCAAATGAATGTAGGGATTTCGGCCAATTCATACACAAACTTTTCTTCGTGGTTACGATTCGATTACGAACTTTGTACCTGTGCTATTTCATTCACGCATTTTTTGGTCAGCGCCATAACATACATTGACTTGATTAATTTGTATTAATCATACATTAGGGATAAACGACGTTTAACCCACCGTTAATCGAAGCTGACTGGAATGACAGGTCAGCGACGACATAATTTTATTAAATGAGTTAAGGAAAGTAGAAAAACGTCGTCGCCCAACTTCTTCTTCTCTTCCTCATGGTGCAACGACAATGGCAAAATAAAAATTAGAGTTTTGTAAATTTTCAGATTTTAGAAAATCAATTTGACGCAAAATTAGGATGGAGAAGACTCTGGTATGTATTTCGAATTGGGTTTTTGTGTTCTCGTTTTGTGTGGTGTCGAATTAGGGTTTATAATTTTTCTGAAATTTGTGCTTTATAGTGGCGAAAATTCGTGAAGAAATGAGTGTAAACAAGGAAATCGATCGGGTTCTTCGCGGAAAAGGCATTCCAAGAGTTTGTCGATGTGGAGAATCTTCTATAATTCGAACTTCAAGAACTTAGCAAAATCCAGGGAGAATTTTCTATTGTTGTCCTAATAGATCCGAAAATCAATTTGGGGAAAAATCAGTTTGTGACACTCGATTTCGGTTGTTTCTATGGGAAAAATCCCCACCTTTGTCGTTCTAATTTGGGGAAATTAAACCTAATTTACGAGTAACACACAAACGACATCGTTTCGACAATTGTATATAACGAATAAAACGACGTCATTTAACTAATTATATGGTTAATATTTAAAATTAATTAATTTCCTATTATCTGACTAAGCAGCACTTAACGGTTTCACTAACACCGTCAAGTCAACGTATGTTATGGCACAGACCAATAAGTTTGTGAATGAAATAGCACATGTACAAAGTTTATAATCGAATCGTAACCACAAAGGAAAGTTTGTGTATGAATTGGCCGAAACCCCCAATGAATGTACAATGTGGATGTTATATATACTGTACCATAAACCACCGATTTATATGAGATCGGTTTATAAAGTAAACTAGACAAATATTAACGTATACTAATAGTCCCCCTCAAGATGAGTGAAAAATGTTAATGATACTCATCTTACCAAGAAGACTATGAAACAAAGTAAGATGTAAAGGTTTTGTGAAAATATCAACAACTTGAAGTTCTGACCGAATATGGAAGAGCTTGAAATAGCCAGTAACTAGTCTTTCACGAACACAGTGACAATCCATCTCGATATGCTTCGTACGTTCGTGGAAACCTGGATTATGGGCAATATGTATGGCTGATGTATTATCACAAAAGAGCAGGGAAGTCTTAGGAAGAAGGACCTGCAATTCCTGCAGAAAATGTGTCAACCAAGCTAACTCATCAACTGCTGTGGCCAGACTGCGGTATTCGGCCTCTGCCGAAGACTTAGATACGATATGTTGTTTCTTGGATTTCCAAGAAATAAGAGATGAACCGAGGAACACGCAGTAGCCAAAAGTAGAACGTCTTGTATCAAGACAAGAACCCCAGTCAGCATCTGCAAAAACTTGTAATTGCAGTGAGGAAGTTGATGAATAGAATAAACCCTGTCCAACAGTACCCTTAATATAGTGAAGAACTCAAATAAGGGCTTGATGATGAGCAAGGCGAGGGGTTGAACTGAATTGACTCAGTTTGTTGACAGCAAATGTAATGTCAGGTCTTGTAATATGAAGATACATGAGCTTACCAATTAAACGCCGATAAGCTTCAGGATCGACAAGATCTCCACCATCAGATTTGGACAATTTGAGATGTGGATCAAGAGGAACAGAGACTGGCTTGCATCCAAGTAGTCCAACTTAATCCAGGAGATCAAGAGCATATTTTCGTTGACAGAGAGATATGCCAGTCGAAGAACGAGCTATCTCAATGCCAAGAAAATATTTCAGAGGACCAAGATCACGCAGCTTAAATGTTGAGCTGAGTTGAGATTTCAGCTGCTCAATCAAGGGATCATTATTTCCAGCAATGATTATATCATCAACATATACCAATACACAAAGGAACATACCATATCGAAATTTCAGAAAGCATGTATGATCACAATTAGATTGATGAAAACCAAGATGAAGAAGAGTAATCTTAAATTTGAGAAACCATTGCCGTGAGGCTTGTTTCATTCCATAGAGGGACTTAGTCAACTTGCAAACAGCATTAGGAGGCAAGTCCCCCTGTTTGGATGCATAACCCGGAGGTAATTGCATATAAATCTCTTCATCAAGGTCACCATTTAGGAATGCATTGGAGATATCCAACTGACTAAGTGACCAACCAAAAACTGTAGAGAGAGCAAGTAGAAACTTGACAGAGTTCAGTTTAGCCACTAGTGAAAATGTGTCTGTATAGTCAATGCCTTCTTGCTGGGTATATCCTTTCGCAACAAGCCCAGCTTTGTGCCTTTCAATGCTACCATCAGCATGATGTTTGACCTTAAAAACCCATTTACAGCCGAAACTGCTTTTGTTGGAAGGATGTGAACAAACAGTCCAAGTGTTTCCAGAGCATCAATCTCAGTCTTCATTGCTTCACACCAAACCGGATGCCTTTTTGCTTCGGTGTAACAGGAAGGTTCAAGGCTTTTGTCTATGGAAGTCAAGAAGGAAAGATAAGAAGGAGAAATATTATCGTAAGAGAGGAACTGGGATATTTGGTAAATTGTTGGGGAAATCACAAAATCACAATAGTAATCCTGGAGATAAGCTGGCTGTTTGA